>CABFVX010001406.1:108301-167787 GCA_902151425.1 Timema shepardi | reverse complement strand
ATACCAATATTAAACCTTATAATTTCAATTGGCGCTCAATCACAAGGCTATAAATACCAATATTAAACCTTATAATTTCAATTGGCACTCGATCACAAGGCTATAAATACCAATATTAAACCTTATCATTTCAATTGGCGCTCGATGCTCGATCACAAGGCTATAAATACCAATATTAAACCTTATCATTTTATTTGGCGCTCAATCACGAGGCTATATTATGCACTAAAACCAACTTTAGAAAATGTTTTAATTCACAATTGTTTGAATTTCACCCTAAACTTACGAATAAATTTATCAACACAACATATAATTCAATCACTTTAGACTCATTAAATATAAATATTTATTTGTATTATATATTTTTATCAGCTCATAATGGCAATAGGTGAACATAAATTAAGAATTTTAGCTGTCAATATTGTTATTGGCGAATCTTCACAGTTGTCAACGACTGACTTATTATTTTTCAAAGCAAAGTCGAAGCAGACATTTCCCCTCCCTCTCAAATTCAAGTTTATGAAGTTTTTGAAGCTTCACACTCACCTGGGGCTGGCTCAGAAAATGATCCTTGTGATGTGGTATAGCACCCCTGTTAACGTTCCTTCCTCCCATCCCTTGCACAGGTCCGGCTCGTGTCCTAGCCAGTTACTGCAAGTGTTGCCACTAGAGGCTAGCACCGCACATCACCGCCTCTTTGGCTCTGGATCACAGAGACTTAAGCACAAAGACCGACCCACTGTAGTTATGGCTAACGTAACTCAATGCGGAAGGTTTGTTGTTCTTTTTTTTTGTTGTTGAACAAATTCAAAGTTTGTTTGCACGTTTTTGTTTTTAAGTCTTCTTAGTGTTTGCATGCTCCTTCCTCTTATATATGTTCATTGTTATTAATCTCTTTTTGTTAACGTATTGACCTGAAAAATAGGCCACACTTTTTCTCCCAAAATAGCCTAGTTATATTATTATTATTACTATTATTAGCACCGCGTCTTACTACCGGTTCAGGTTATACGCACTTACGCTAATATGTAATGGTAGGGTGATTGTGAGATGAAATGGAGGACCTACAGTTTAGCGTGGAATCCGAACCACGATGGAGACCTGGGCCTAGTTATAAAAACTTTGTGTGGTAACATTGAAATAGTTCATAATCGCCTCAACAACGCTATCTCGGCCAGTAATTAAGACATGGATAGCAAAATAAATTAAAATCTTATTAATAAGACATGTGAATTCTAAGAACATTTTGAAAACTAAAGGAAGTATCGAGTATTTGAATACTTTAAAAGTAGATTCATTTTTAAACACACATACCTTTTTTTTCTCTCTATCAAATTGGTCAGATTTTGATAGTATGACCTAGTTTTGGGGACATTTATATTCAAGTCAATACGGTAACCTGTTAAGATGTGAGATGTGACTCAACTGTTGACTGATAGAAATACAGGCTTTGAAATCTATGTGTGCATGCGTAATGATCATGTGCAAAGATAAGCATTTTGTGTGTGTTTAATCGTTTCGAATAACTGGTTTTCAGAATGGACAGGAATTGTTTCAATACACGTTAGAATCACTAGCCAAAAATCACTATTTACTTGCGTCATGTACATATACGGATACACACAAACCGTGTGAAACAATCACACACACGAAGGAGTGTCATCATCAACTGTTTCCATCCTGTGGAATGCCTCAATCTTCCTCCCTCTTCCCACCATTCTTCCTACTGTATTTGTTTCGATTCTTCTCCTCTCACTTGCACACTCACATCTCTTGGTTTCCCTTGCAGTATTATTTCCTACATACTTCAACCTCATCATTCACTTAGTTATTATTTTCTTTCCTATCCTCAAAACATGTCCATACCATCTCTATAAAAATATGCAGGCCTACATTTCCCTGGTTAGAAGTAGGCTACACCCTTATATCCTTCAAATACATCCTTGTGGTACAATTGTTTCCTTTGCTAACATTACAGATAGTGTTATATTTTTATAAATAATTATTTATCAAAATAAAAATAAGTTTCTTTTGTGAAGGAAATATTATATTTTGGGTGTCCCGCAATGTCACCAGAAAGTTCCATTTAATCTTGATATCACCCATTTGCAAGTTTTGGTTGGGCAAAGGGATATATTTTTTCTAAATAAATACATGTATATGTAAATTTACTTTAGTAAATAATATCGTTTTAAGAAATGTTTGTTGTTCTCTATCAAAATGAGAACCTTTGCTTGACTGACTTGTTAGTTAGTCAAGTGAGTGAAAACACAATAGTGAAATATTTTCATTATTTTCTTGTATTAAATACCTAATTACAACTACTTGATATTATTGATTCTTACTGGTATTGAAGTAATCAAGAATCGATCTTAGTCGGATGATTTTCAATACCTTTTTATTTCTCAAATCTCAATAAGTGAAAATTCTGGCATCTAAATGAAACAGCAGTTATCAGAAGTGGGTAATTTTCTTTGTGGCCATTTTTAGTCATTTTTTCCTTTCCCCTTATTATTGGCAAATTACAAATGTACTCGACATGACTTTTGTTTTCTAGGGATATTGTTCAAATCAAACATGGACATTTTGTTTGTAACTTAAAAAAAAATACTACAGATTTTCTAGTTTTTTTTCCCCCTACCACATTACGGTAGGATATAAATAAATTAGGGTTGGGCCGATGACGATTGCCAATCTGATCATTGGTCGATTATGGCGCTATCCGATTATCTCTGCCGATATTTTGGACTGTGTAGGTTGGAAGTGAGGTAATGGTGACTGGCCAGTGTTGAGCTGTTTCCAGCCACTGGCCAGGTCTGTTTGGAACTTCAGCCCCTCCAAACTCTCCTCTGTCCACACCACCCAGTCCTCTCCTCTTTTCTCTACACTCTCTTCAACCTCCTGTCCTTTGGTCTTCCTGCCCTCACTTCAATATCCAACATATTCCTTGGTATCGTCTCTTCCATTCTCCTCACATGACTGTTCGACCTTAGTCCTGCCTTCTCTGTCCTGTCCTGCACTCGCACCTCCTCAACTATTCCTCTCCCCCTCTCACTTATCATTCTATTAGTAAACTACCCCCATTTTCCCCTCCCCTACACACTCTCTGTTATCTGATCCTTTGGATTTATATTAAAGCTGTCTGAAACACTTATCTAACTTGTACCATCACCTCCCCCTTTTTTTCAAATAGTTGACGTAACATATTTAATTTCTTTACTATGATTATTTTTTGTTAATTTCTTTTACTAAGAATTTGATGAACAAAAAATTGTTTTGTTTTAAAAAAAAATGTATATGTGTAGTTCTGCATATTACCTTTGTAATAATGTAAAGAAAATAAACCAAATGATCGGCGACAAATGTTCGGGCAGATCGGCCCAGCCCTAAAATAAATAAATAACATATTTATGATCTCAGACCGGAGGGGCGAAAACAAAAATTGAAATCTTTAGATTGAGGAATCGGGAATCGTGACATTTGTAGTGTAATGTAATGCTTGAATCTATGCTGTGTAAAACTTGACAGATCTAACGAGAGTGGGTCGGCCAGTGGGAGTAGTACTAACCACCACCGCAAGTCAAACTCCCTGGACGCCGGCTCGTGTGATCCAGGGAGGAAAGCCAACAAGCCGCAGACTTTTCCAGTCCGGGAGAGGTGAGTATCACTCCACATTGACACTTCACTGGCCCTAGGGTCAACCCCCAGCTCTTTGCGCTCCTCAAAGTACTATAACTAAGGCTATAATAAGTTCACTTTTGACATTCAAAACTAAGTTTGAATATTTTGTAAAAATTGGTTTATGTTGAAAAATGTATTATGTTGTTCATAGCTTTAGTATCTTAGCTATCAATATTATTATTGGTGAAGCTCCGTGATGGTCAAAGCCCACATTGTGACGTACTGTTGTAAAGCATCCCTCTCTATTTTGTTTTCCAGATTCCGCTGCATTGTACCCTACCCTCCGAACAGCGAGTACGAGTTGGAGCTCAGGGTGGGGGATATCATCCACGTACACAAGAAGAGAGAGGATGGCTGGTACAAGGGCACCCAGCAGCGTACCGGCCGCACCGGCCTCTTCCCCGCCAGCTTTGTCGAGAGTTTCTGAGATACCACCATCTGCTTGAGGGAGACGTGTGTCTAGTATTGTCTGTCACCATCTCTCGGAAAACAGCCCCTCGGACTATACTCCCTTCTTGGTCACATGGACTAGGGTTTGACTCGGTTCCGTTATAAAACATTTCATGTGATTTCCTTTAGTTTCTTGATTGTAATATAGTAGGTGAGTGCGAAGTTTTTAAAACTTTGACTTTTCTTCAAATATATTAGCTTCGACTTCAATTCGAGAGTAAAATTCCAGATTTGACAGTTACAAAACTTCACCCATAAAAATGTTTAAAGTTAAAATTAAGGATGATAATCGGTTAGGATATTGGAGACTTTGGGATTCTGAGATTCGAAAATAATAAAAATATGTTTTTTTTTAACTTTCAATCAGAATTTGTTTTAGCGCTCTAAGCCTGCTTTTTTGTGGTTCACAGCTAACATAATTACAGAAAAAACTTCAACACCAATAGCCCAGACCATTAATTTAACACTTATGAATGTATGAATATCAACAACTATTTACTATTTATATTTATATTTCTTCAAAGATTTGAATTTGAGATTCAAGATTCGAAAGTTAAATGAAGATTTCAAGATTCAGATTCTTAAAATAGTTGATTCGACCCATCTATTTCTAAAGTATAACATTTTAAAACTTATCATTGTATATTTATTAGTTATTTAACTTAAATATATATTTTTCCGGTTAAACACATTTTTGTAAATATCTGAACTTAGATTCGTCTTTATGAATATTTCATACATTTGATTCAGCTTACTTTCTACTTGAGAGTGTCCATCACACACTTTTAATGGCAAGTATTGAGAATGATGGGCGGTAATGATATGGGAGCGTTAGGATACGTGTTCACCAAACTCAACTAATTTGTTCTGCTACTCTTACTCTCTCGGTTAATTCTGAGCGATGCATACCCAGATGTACAGAAGTTTTTCTGTTGACAGGACAAAGATATTTGTGTGGAAAGGATCTTTCAAACCTATCCATCCATTTCTGTCAATTCTTTTACACGGTCCTATCCAAGTGTCTGATCAATCTTCTTTAAAAAAAAAAAAATCTATTTTTTTTGTGGGGAGCGGGAGTTGCGATGCACGTTTCACACTCCTCCCCGACGAGTTCCAATAGAATGAAACCTAGGTTGAGGGATTGGCCGGTAACTATCAATTTTCTTCAAGAGTCAGCCAGTCCAGTGGCAGCAGTGTAAAATGGGAACTGTGTTCTTCTTTCCATTGTAACAGCCATATGGTGTTCTTCCCCCTTTTATATGTTTCTATCCACCTTTCCTTTACCTTCTACCAAATATATGAACCACCAATAAGCAATTTTATATTTCTAAAACCAATTTCACTTATAAATTAATTTCTTTAAATAATTTGAGTCTCGAATCCTTGAATCTTAAATATCCTCGAGGATTTGAGGGGTTCCGGGTCTCATTCCTAGTCTTAACATTTTGCGCAGCCCCCTACCCTCCTACCTGCAATTATAACTATGGCTGAGCTAAAGGAGGCGAAACATAGAATATCTATGAACAATTTAACGAAAGAGACATTAGTTGTTTAATTTTACTATCAAGATTGGAACCGATAAATGCCTTAATCCCCCTACAAGTAAGTATTTAATGATTCCTGTCAATTTATATAGAACTGTACATAATAAGAAAAAAACTTGTCTAAGTATTTGGTTTTTGTGCATCTTGACATCCTGTTAAAAGATCATTTACGTGTGAATTATATCAACAATAGTTTTATAACCAGGAATGTAGTGGATCTGGAATGAAGCGGCGCTCCGCTCCGGCACTGGATTTCAGCTCATTATTAGCATAAAATATTAATTTCTATGGAAATGAGGCTTGTTTGTCTTAATTTGTAGATGTATAGAACTTGTTTTTTTTTAATTAATGGTAATTTGAAAGTTGAACTAATTAATGAGACATGCAACAGATACATGTCCGTTTAAACCAAAATGAAAAAGATTTGATCATGCGTGTGGTTATATATATATATATTTTTTTTTTGCGTTAGGGGTGTGCGAACTTTGAAAACTTGACTTTCCTTTGAATATTATTTACTTTGACTTCGGTTCGAAAGTAAAATTTTGGATTCGACAGTTACAAAGCCTTGTCAAAAATATGATTTAAAGCTAAAACACATTTGATGTTTATTTTTTTCTTATATTCTGTTGTGATTTTATTACAAATTAATGTTTGCATAAAATAAATCTAAACTCATTAAATTGTGATAATAAATGTATTATTTTAAGACGAAATACATTAATAATGTTTGAAATATAACATTTTTAAATTTAATTTAATACCTAAATTTACATATTTATGAAAGTATAAAAATATATCCAATATTAAACATTATATTAATATTCAAACTGATTCGGCTTCAGGAATCTCTCATATCATTCTATTCAACTTTGTTTCAAATTGAAAAAATTGATTTTGCACACCCCTAGTTTACAACCCCCCCCCCCCTGCAAGCCCCCTTCCCCCTACACTACAAACTAAGAGCTCCAGCATTGCTACATGTAGGACTACAACCACGTTTATAATCTTATAATTGAACTAACAAACATTATCTAGTAATCAGTTATTTTACATTAAATATATTCTCTCTCCTAACTAAACTATACTATCGACAAACACTTATATTTTGTTTGATTTCGTTTTAATAAACTTGCGAATGTATGTATTTATACAGTTAATTTATTTTTATTTAACTAGTTTATAAATTTGTTCTAGGTAAAAAATTAGTGAAATTTATTCTTAATATTCTTAAATAAGATTTTTGTGTATATATGTAATTACATTTTTGTACATAATTGTGTGTGTTGAAATATTTATATTCAAAAAACATAAGAATTTAATTCTCATTTTGTGAACGTTTGTAGCATGTTGGGTGAATGCAATTTAAGAGTGAGGTCTAGTTAACTTGCAAGATTTTATCCTGACCAAACAAATTTGTATATATTTGAAGACACAATTCCCAACATAATAATAATAATATATAGTAAGTTATTATAAACCATATTCATACTGCATAAATCACTTATTCTAGTTGGAGATGTCATTTGATAATTATTTCTAATATGTGCTAATGTTAGGCTCACGTGGTTTTCGTAAAGAGATAAATTGTGAAACATTAAAGTTGAGATTCAAGTTTAGCTAACTCTATATATATAACAAAAAAAACTTGTACAAGTTAGTGGTATCCATTTTGTTGCGGAAATTCTATGTCAACTGATTATTCATCCACGAAATTTAATGGTTTTATGTAATAAAAACACTCAACAAAATTTCAAGAGAATTTGAGAAAAATTATTATTTGATATTTATTTTACCTTCACACAGGCCTAAAAAATTGCCGGAGTAGGAAATTACCTAATTATTTTGTTTTGGCTCAAAAATCAAATGTGCGTTCTAATATTACATTAGCATAATGTTTCAAACATAATATAATTGTGATTTAATCGATGTTATTTTTATATAGCATTTTTTTTTGTGCTTGAAATTTTGCAAATTTATTTAAATCACTTCAGAAACGAGGAAATAGTTATCTTTTTGGTTGTTTGTTAAGTTAAAATAAAGATTTTAATTTTTATCATATAGCTTTTAATACACCTGAATTATGACATTATCTGATGATATTATTAAACAAATAACTTAGAATTGTTTACTTATATAATCTTTATAAACATAGATTTTGCCTTTTTTTTATTATTTATAGACGAAACAAAACAGGACAATTTATTATTCTCATTATTGGCTATGTGAATCATTCCCACATTGCCAAGATGTTATCTTGAGCTAAATATTTCACATAATTTTATTAAAATGTCGTCTTCAGCCCGGAACTGTCTGAATACTTGAAAATAAAATTACTTTACTTTTCTAAAACAAAAATGAACATATGCAAATATATTTTGAGATAAAAAAAAGTATGTAGGTGGTGAATATGATTTGCAGTAGATTTATTTTATCTACAGAAACTATTGGTTTTCTTTATTGCTAATTGTAATCATGTTTTTCCTGTTAATACACCTCTTAGATAAACAATTAAAAGTCATTAATTTCTTTGCATCCAGTGGTTATAAGCATAAGCTTTTATTTATTAAGTTGCATAAATTACCATTTCTATTTCCAGTGTTTGTGTGTCTATTCGCGACCTTTTTAATATGCGACTGTAACAGTTGAATTGTACTGCCATTTTGAAACTTTAATTAGTAGTCAAACAATATTTTTTGATAAGTGTTTTTCAACAATAAAAGGTAGTTGAAATGTTTTTGTTTAATATAAGCTATTTAGCCAACAAACTAAGCTGTATAAAGATTGATTTCCCATTCTTTATTAAAACTATTTTTGAAAATATATATATATTTAAAAATGTGATTGTAATTATGATTGTATTAACAAAAATTAATTAGAGGTGGACTATAAGAATTCCCTAATACTCTGGTTTTCAATAAATTAGAAATTATTTGAAAAAATAAATTGAATATAAATAGGGGTGTGCGAAGTCAACTTTGCCAATTTGAAGTGAGTTCGAATAGAATAGTATGGATGATTTCTGAAGCTCATTTGAAGTTTGAATATTTAAAAAAATAAAGTTTATTGGTGAATAAAAATACCCTACTTTTCATAATGATGTAAATTTAGGTATTAAATATAATTTACAAAATGTTATATTTCAAAGATAATTAATATTGGTACTTTGTCTTAAAATTATAAATTAGGTTACTAACACAAAATATAATTTAATTATTTTAGATTATGTTCACGGGAGACACAAATTTGTGATGGAAATAACAGCAGCAAATTAAAAATCATAAATTTGTGTTGGATTTTAAAAAATATATTATTTGCTAAATTTTACAATTATTGAATCCAGAATTTCATTTTTGGATTGAAGTCGAAGCAAACGAATACACAAATCTAGGTCAAAGTTTAAGAAGTTTCGCACGTCCCTAAATCTAAATATGAAGGTCATGACTTGAAATTACAACTATGAAAATTGTAATCGAACAAATAAATAAGATAAGCAATTTTGTTAGTAATATCAAACATGTAACGAGATTTTAAAAAAACAACTTATGTTTAGTAAATAAGACCCCAAGTTGTTTTTATTTTGTGTGCCAATTGGTTTCTATTTATCTTTAAATTTTTAGTTCTTTGTCTTTAATTCAAACACTCGAATTTGGATTTATAATCTGAAGAAAATTTTATATTCAAATTTGAGAAAATTAGGGCTCAACATATCTCCATATACGAGTATAATATTACAACATTTACTAGATTGAAAGATTATTGACTAAGGGAAGATTATCACACAAAGTTATTTAAATTTGATCTCCATGGTTGATGGGAAGAGATTTTTCACTATCTGTATTAACTCTAATACAAGCACTGAAGAATTACATCTCCACATCATCTCAGCTTTGCTTCCTCCACTAATATACTCCAACATCCTCATTACATGTCCATACCATCTCAGCCTTGCTTCCTCCACTAATATACTTCAACATCCTCATTATATGTCCATACCATCTCAGCCTTGCTTCCTCCACTAATATACTCCAACATCCTCATTACATGTCCATACCATCTCAGCCTTGCTTCCTCCACTAATAACTCCAACATCCTCATTACATGTCCACACCATCTCAGCCTTGCTTCCTCTACTATCTCATGTACTCCAACATCCTCATTACATGTCCACACCATCTCAGCCTTGCTTCCTCTACTATCTCATGTACTCCAACATCCTCATTACATGTCCACACCATCTCAGCCTTGCTTCCTCCACTAATATACTCCAACATTCTCATTACATGTCCACACCATCTCAGCCTTGCTTCCTCCACTAATATACTCCAACATCTTCATTACATGTCCACACCATCTCAGCCTTGCTTCCTCCACTAATATACTCCAACATCCTCATTACATGTCCACACCATCTCAGCCTTGCTTCCTCCAATAATATACTCCAACATCCTCATTACATGTCCACACCATCTCAGCCTTGCTTCCTCCACTAATATACTCCAACATCCTCATTACATATCCATACCATTTCATCCTTGCTTCCTCCACTAATATACTCCAACATCCTCACTACATGTCCACACCATTTCATCCTTGCTTCCTCTACTATATCATGCTCTTGCCTTGACTTCCTCAATCCTAATCCTATGTCATTGGGCGACAACTCTACCTACCTGGTATCTCTCAACTCCGATGTCCCAGTACAAAACCCGCCACATGAATATGTTTTACTTTCCTCTTTGAGTATTTTTTTTTCACAATAGTCATTAATATTGAATTAAAACTGACTGAAGGAAGTTGTTTTTTGGAATGAAATGTCCTTGTGTTTACTAAGTTAAATGGATGGTTTGTATTCTTCAAGTACTTTAATGTCCTGTACAAGTAAACAATAGAAACATAAGATCTAATCATTTACCAATTGTAAATATTTACTATTTAAACTTTTGTCAACTTTTATGAAATGGAATGAGATAGAAATGTTTAGTCTGTACGGGAGGAACAATTTGAACAGTACCTAAAGTTTGGGTCAAGTTTCTGCCTGCCCTTCCATCAATTTTAGTGTGTTTTGAGCTTTAGATTCATAGTAAAAATAATTTATTTTAAGGTCATCTATTGCACAATTTTAACAAGTATGTAGTTTTAAGGTATAGATAGTTTTGTTCATTAATATCATCTATGCTGGCGGCCGGGGTTCAATCCTCGGTCCCGGCAAAGATTTATCTGATTACCAAACCCTTCCTTCACCTCTGACAAGACATCTTGTGAATGTGGGGAATGCCAGGCCTCCACCGTGGNTTGTGAATGTGAGGAATGCCAGGCCTACACCGTGGTTCGGATTCCACGTTAAGCTGTAGGTCCTCCATTTCATCTCACAATCACCCTACCATTACACATTAGCGTAAGTGCGTATAACCCGAACGGGTAGTAAGACGCGGTGCTAATAATAATAATAATAATAATAATAATAATAATAATAACATTAATATCAACTCATTACAGTTCACGAGTTTTAACGGGTCATACTGGATATCCTATAAGTATCCTGTAATATTAATAATATAAATGTTTCATTGTAAAATTAATAGGAATAATCTAAAATGTGTATGTATATTTATAATTATCTCAATGAAATATTAATATTAATATAGTAAATATTTCATTTCCTTCATCTCATTTGAATTTCTAGCTATATTAAGTTTTAGCCTCGTATATTAATTACTTCACCTTAACAATGGTACATGAAAAGCATAAAATATCAAGTTGGACCCCTGATAACTGGTGAACTGTAATGATTTGAAATGATTGAATCACTGTTTACACGTTACATATATACACTTGTTAAAATAGTGCACTACAATAGAGATGGCTTTAAAGTGAACCACACACATTAAAAGCAAATTAATTGTGTTGTTATTTATGAGGGGGATGAAAAAAAAAATCAAAAGTTTAGTATTACTTTTCGGTACTTTTGTAAGCTCGTGTACAAATAATCTGAATCTTACTGTTATAAGACAAGTTTTTGTAAGTTCTTATAAATTTTATATCAAAAGGTAATAATATCTGTTGTAAATAGTAAAACGATTGTTTGAATTTCAAAATAATAATCAATAATGATACAGTTTAAAATAATAACAGCTATGATATTTAAAAGAATGTAGATGTGCAGACTAGGTATATTTTTTAATGTGGTCACTGACAAATAAATGTTGTAAGTTTAATTGTGAACTTTAATAACATCATTAATTAAGGCCTATATATATATTTTTAATTTTAGAGAGTATCCATTCTTTAGTCACAGCAGTTTTGACTTGGCAATATTTTTTGCACGGCATGTTGTGTAAACGTTTGTTTATTTATATTTTTTGAATGTTACATTACAAGTGCAATTGATAAATATTCATAATTACCAACAGGATTTGATTGTGATCGTGAACCAAGTGTGCATGTTTCTTTTCTAAATGAATGGATGCGGGATGTATTTCCAATAACAAATTGTATACATATCGTTCACTAATTGGACAAATTATTAAAATTTGTAACCCTGCCGGTCTTGTCTTCCTGCTTATTGGTCCTCTGGAAGGCTTCCTCGTGGATAGTATTTTCTTCCTTTTGTTATGCTCATTTTGTTGTTGGCGAACTCGATAAAGTTGATTTTCGTCATATTGGGTATTTTTTACAGTTACTGTATTTCACCGCAAAATTGTCCAATATATTATGCTTAATTTTTGTAGGAAAAATAAAGGTGGGTGTGACCATTATGTGACACCTTTAGCCCACATAATAGTTTTATATTTACCAATAGTCGGAAATAAAATGCTTCACACGTTAATGTATCACGAGAGTAGCTTGCATGGGGGAAGATGCAGTATTAGTATATCATGTGACTTACGCTCGGTAGCTTTGCCTGCCCGCTCACTCGTCCTTGCTACAAACTACGCAACTCTTCTCTCGGAAATATTCCTACTGGAAATGCACGTGCGCTGAGAATTTTCGGCTCACAGTGCACGCGAAGACAGCTGCACACCCAAGGTCAACAGTTATAGATCTTTAGTGGTGTGTGGAAATGAGAGAAGGAAGTTGCTTGCCTCTGTTTTAAATTGATATGATACCATGTGACAATTGTGTAATGAAAAAATGGTTATCCGGTGAAATACGGTACAAGAATAATACCAAACATCTTTGATACAGTATTATACTCGTATATTTCAAGTATTAGATCTCACCCGGTTGTGTCGATATTATTCCATGCACAACTTAAATTCGACTGTATTATGAAAAGAAACTGTGTCAGGGTTAAATGCCCGAGATGACAAACCTAAGATTGTATTGAAACTCAAACTACAACAGACTTAACGATGGATCAATAAACTAATTCTCCACGATTATAAAATATCTCCCTTTACGGTTCCCACAAACTGTCGTGTCTGATACTCTTAACAAATTTTGCCATGACTAATATTGCCCCACCCAAAAAAAAAGAAAATTAGATTGGATTACAAGAGGGGGATTTATTTGAGTGTTACTGATTTTTGCGCTTATTTATCATGCTCTCTCTTATTATTTGTGCCATGTAATTTTTATCTTTACCAGGAATATTTAAATTGTGAACTTGCTGTAATTTAAATAGTTTATTCTGGTGATATGAAGTTGTATGTGTAAATTATTGAGTGTCACAATATACTTTGTACAATACTAAGATTTATTTGAATTTATTTATGTCCTTGAACAACTTTATTTTATCTTATGTTTCAAGTGGTTGGTATTGAATATTTATTTATTTATTAACTTGCTATTGCCTGGACTCCATGTTTTGTTCAAACATTGAACTGATGATAATTAATTATCTCCATTTTACGTCAATCAAACATTTTTTTAATGATAAATACTATAGTGACTTGTGGAGCACAAGCTGGTAACCATGGATGATAACGTGTGATATGTTTTGTTTATAGGACTGCGTCTTACCACCTTTCAGAGTAAACAGCTGTTTATACACTTATGTACTAATTACACTAATTGTTTTATAGATTAGAAATATATTTAGAGGGAGTATACACGCATTTTGGTGGAGGGGGAATGGAAAAACCACCCTTAGTACACCCAACCGAGATTCGAACCTCAATCTCCTAACAATCGCCAGTCTAGTTTACTGCCAGAGTATCAACTTAAACCATGTAGCCATTGAAGCAGTTTTGTGTATATATGTGTGTTAGTAAACATTAGTGCAGTTAGACTGATCTTTCTGCAGGGGAATTTAAATAATTAAACTGTAACAAGGAAATCCATTTAACCATTTATATAGATTAAATATCAAGTGATTGTCTGGCAGACAATAAATAATCAAAAATGAATAAAGATTTAAATACATTCAAAATATAGTCCATTTAATGTGAGGATGTGAAGTATTGGGGAAAAGGTAAGTGTTTATGCAGGTTTTGTATCCAAATATTTTATTTTTGGCACTATGCTCATTACAGATATTTAAAATATATATCACCATTTGAAGAAATTTATGCTCTGTACTGAAACAATATATATATATATATTTTACTATTATGAAATATCGATTATTTTCAAGCTAGTAGAAATATAATAGCACCAACTAAATTTCAAGGAGCTAAGTTGGGAACTAATCGAGATTTTTTTTTTAATGTCACACCATTTTGAATGTGTTCTGAAATAAATGCTATAACATTTTAAAATAAAATTAGTAAGTGGATTCTGTTTACTCAAAATGGCTAGGAAGTGATACTAGACTATTACTTACTTTATGGCATTCGGAACTCTAAAGTTCATTGTCACACTTTGTAATGAGTCTCATTTTTTTACATTTCATATCTTTTCCAAATTTAAAATTTTATTATAATTTTTGGTACAATTTTCTATATAGCAACCACCCTGCACCAGCGCTGTGTTTATTTTATGTTTCTATCTTTTCTGGTGTCAGCTTTTAATAAAAATGTCCATGACGTATTTCTCCTTTGTTCAGGACGGGGAAGTCCTGTTGAGAGCGGTGTCAATGTGGTGTGGAATTTAACTTGTGATAACACAATTTGACTATCTAAGAAATATTTTAGTAAAACTTGTATGAAAACAGCATTATGTTAAGTTTAAAAATTATTATATACTTTTCAAAATCAAATCTAAATAAAGAAATGTAAATTAAAAGGTATTTTTCATGAAATGATCATTTATAGTCAACTACTTGCAAAAAGAGCATAACGTCATGTAATAATACCATAGTTAATCAATTTTAATAATCTCAATAATAGATACTAAAATAGCCAGGCAATAACTACAAAGGAGATGGTTATAATAATTGTAGCTCACTTCGGTGTGCGTATGATCACGTAATCACTGTAACTTACAATTAATGTTTGCCACCTATCCCTATCTTGAGCTTGTTCTATCCAGTCCACATCAATAATCCCTATCTTGAGCTAGTAATATCCATTCTTCTTCAACACACCCTATTTTTTTCTGGTTCATTCTAATATTATCCGTGTTCCGGTCTTTCCGGTGGTCTCTCACCACTAGGTTTGCCAGGCAGTACCCTGAACATGGTTCTAGATTCTCCCACTTGCGCTGCATGTACTGCTTACTGTGTCTATGAGACTACTGTTATAATAATGTATTGTGATGAGTTCAGGGTATGTAGCTCATCATTGTATAACCTCCTCCACTCCCCAATAGCCTCATCCCTTTTTGGACAAAATATCGTCTTAAGCACTTTTATTTTGATCATCCTAATTTTTTTCATCATTTTAAGGTATGGTAGCACCCACAGAGAAAAACTAATGCGATAGTTGTTTTGTATATTTTAAGTTTTACGTTTTTATTATTATTATTATTTAGCAGCGCGTCTTACAACCCATTCGGGTTATACGCTTTAAGTACTAATTATGCTAATAGATTAGAAATCGGGAAGGTTGAATTAAAGGAAGTGAACCCGCATTCGCGTGGAGGGAGAATGGAAAACCATTTAGGAAAAAACCTCCCCCAGTTCACCCGACCGAGATTCGAAACTCGATCTCCCCATCCTCAGCAGTCGGGCTCAACACGACTAACGCGTTAGCCAACTACGCCACCAAGGAGGGTGAGTTTTACATTCCTAGAAAGAAGGCGAGATGTCAGTTAGTTAATGACCAAGTAATAACATGCATTTCCAGACTGTATTATATTCTTAATGCCCAATCTAAAATTGTTATTGTTGGTTAAAATTTTCTATATATATTTAAACTCGTTAACCCTGTCAAAAAATATGTTTTTCAAAATAATCTCTAAATTTATTTATTTCATTACTATACCCTACTTCCATTTCTTCCAACAACTTCCTTAATATTGTCTAACAAAGCTAAATCATCTGTGTATTATATTAGCTGCATTGTATCATTTTATGTTAACCCTTTCCTACTCTCTTGCAATACCCTAAGGCTACCAGTAGTTTAAAAAGAAATAGATAAAGTGCATCTCCTTGTTTCAACCCTTAATGTGTTTTGAAAGTAGGTCTACCTATCTGATGTGACATCTAACCCTCATCCAAACAAACCTCACTTAGTTTGGCAAGTTTTCGGGTATCCCGAACTTAACTAAAATTTCATATAATTTATTTCTTAAAACTGAATCAAAGCTCCTTAGAGAAACATCAACCATCATGTTGTATTCTTTCTTTGTTCTAATATTTGCCAAATATTACACTTCTCATCTGATTTTGTGTAACGTTATTTGCCACCCTACCACGTATTTCTCTATATTTTTCTAATTTTTGTGAATAGTTTCCAATTTATTTTCGTTTGAAACTAAGAACTTCAAAGTTATGCCACTGCGTAACACACTGGTTGCCGGCCTGACTAATAATACTATTTACATCCATTCAATAAAATAGAAGGATTGAAGGAACAACGTATAACATTGTTTTAAATAATTTAAATAAGAAATTTCGATTTAAGGAAGAACACTTACCTTTTATTAAACATATTAATTATCCTTCTAAGAAGTTTGACTCTTGTTTAATTTGTTTTGAACTTCAGCCATGATTAATTTCAACGCACGCGCAGATCTGTCAAACAAGTGAGTTGTGGCTTGTGGCTCTCGTGATTGTAAAAGAAGAAACAAGGCAAGATGTAAATAACTCCAAACTAGCTCGCTTTTCAATTTTGACAGATTAAAATAAATATATAATTCTTTGAGAAAACATTGTTCATATTCATTGGCATACAGTTCAATATTTATATTAAACCTGCATTCTATTTGATTTTTTCTCTTAGTCCACAACCAACATTTTATAATTTGTTTTAATATATTAGTTTTCTCTTTGGACTTGGAAGTAAAAATATAACATTTTTAAATTTGATTTTGGAAGACTTTCGGTAGGAGATTGGGTCTTCTTCCTCGGTGTTGGTCTGACATGGAGCCAACTCTGTGGAGCTCTTAATTAAAATTATTAAGTGAATTAATGGTTGTAAATTAAGGTACAAGTAGCAAAATGGAAAGCTAAGTGTATGTGCAGAACTAGACTGTTTATTTTTGTTCAAATTATGGAAGAATTAGCATTACTAAAGTGAAATAAATTTCTCAAGTTGGTGTTGTTTCAATATAGACTATTTCATTGGTGAGGTCAAGCTAACTCTTCAGCTTTAAATTCACATTTTTTTCTTCTATCAAAAATCTAAATTCATGTAAGAACTTTCAGAAAGGCTATATGATTATTATTTAATTTTATCTCTTTTTGTTGAGGTTAATTGTCGCTTAACTATTGATTTATTCATTGTTTTGTTGGTAGACATTTAACGCGAAAATTTATTTGTTTGTTTTGCATTGTTATTTGTTATAAGAACAACTTGAATTATTTATTGTTATCTTTTTCTTTTTATTTCAAGTAAAATATCAAACACAACATAGATAGACAAGAATAAAATGACGTGTCGAATATTTATTATTTACCTTTGTTATTCACCGACATAGACAAACAAAAGTTATTAATTGGTTCAATAAACTTTGTAAAATCAACAACCTTTGTCTTTGCTGTCCCAAAATCTTATACTTTTTTTTTTCAACAACACATTTTGTCAAATTAGAATTATAACTATCCGGAATTCCATAGGTAGGATTGGGGTGGGGTAAAAAGGAAAACAATAATAAATCCACCAAAGTTCCAAGTTCCAATAATTGTTATTTTATACGTTTATTTTTATTGTAGTCTAAATCACATTTTATTTCAACAAATAATTTTTATTTTAAATTGTTTATGTTTTATTATAAGTATTCCTCATTGGTATCGAGTATTGAGAGTCGTCGAACCACTGTCTGAATTAGCCGAGGTAAATGTTTCCTTTTTGATTATTGTTTTTCTCTTAGTTTCTAGGAGTAGCGCCCAACAAAAATGCACAATTTTATTCATCTTAACATTATGTACACAATATTCGGAAGACACTGATACTAGACACAGAAAAATATAATTTATATAATACATTCTGTGTTTTTTGCACTATATTAAAGTAGATCTATTTCTTCAAAATACTTTCTAATGGTCCATAATTATTTCTTCGCATAACGCCTGTTTAAATACCATAACATACGGTTGATTTAAGTAGTAACAAATTATATTGTTTTTAATATAAGGCCTAGTCCAAAAGTGATATGCAAATTTGTTTGTTAAAATTCAAGTTGATTATTATATTTAACTAGCAAAGGGAAGTATTACATGAACTTATTGTTTTTCATCAAGAATAATTTTGGTGAGTTCAACCCAACTAACAATAATCATCCTTCCTCATTTCAAATGTTCGATTAATTTAAATAAAAACAAACTTTTTGAATGAGTTATCCAAATACTGAAATATATATTAAAATTCTTTAAATGAGAGATTCTCAAGTTTTGTTACATAAAAAGATAAGGAATGGTATACTGTTATGATCGTTGAAAATATTTTTGATATAATATAAAGAGAATAACAACATTAAACTTAAAATTAATTCAAGTGTTGTTTTCAATGTAAAGTGGTCAGGGTTTTAGGCCTTTAGCTCTCAACCTTTTCATTTATAAAATTATATTAGTTTTTCTTTTAGTTTACATATTAATACACTCAAGATACTGAGAGTACTAAACTGATAAATACATTGTTCTTTTCCATTCCTCTAGGCCTAATTTAATTCTCTTTATTACTATCAAATGGTTAATTATAAGAAAGTGTGGGGTTTTATGGTAATGATAAGTTATGTAAATCATAACCAAAGTTGTAAGCAATATATGTTTTAAATTTCAATTCATTAACTTCATTTTCAGGCCTTTAAACTTTTAACCTAATAGTTTTTCATTATTTAAAGTCTTTGTTGGAATATTAGTCATCAAAATTTATCACTTTTACTTTTCATTTTAAGCATCGTGCAATGTATCAATAGCTGAACCCGGAAGCTGGGAGACGCACCTGTTTCTTGCACGTGCAGTCTTTCAGGGGATGGGGAGGTTTTGGCGCGGACTCCTGGCCAATCAGTGCTTTTGGTTTAGCATCTGTGTTTTACCTTATCTGGAAGGAAAGCGTCAGACGCGGGCACTAGCCGGTTAGCACTCAAAGAGTGAAGACACGTACTATTTGTGAACTTATCCTAACGTGTAGAGACAGTCTCGAGATGGGGGAAAGTAGAGGGAGACTATGTGGCTAAATAATATATTTTTCTAAATTAAGCATCTGTGATGATACCATGTAAATTATTTCTTTAAAATAAACTTCAAATTTAAATGCTACGCTAAATAATCATCTTTTTTTGAATCGGCTGTGTACCTCTACCCCCACCATTATATATATATAACCCCGAGATGCTCTACCGAAACTGACTGCCGTGGACGACACAACGTAAGAAGATGATGAGTTGAAGCCAGTTCTCAACGCAGATGGCGGGTGTGCTGACTGGTTACAAAAATGGCGCCACAACGTGTGGCTAGTAATCAAATCAGCTGATGTAGTGGTGACTGGTTACAAAAATGGCGCCCAACGTGGGGCTAGTAATCAAATCAGCTGATGTAGCGGTGACTGGTTACATCAACAATGATATACTATTGTAACCTTCTGATAATTAACTTTTCCATTTCACTACTGTGAAACTTTAAATAGATTACTTTTC
The DNA here is from genome assembly GCA_902151425.1 of Timema shepardi. Taxonomy (NCBI): domain Eukaryota; kingdom Metazoa; phylum Arthropoda; class Insecta; order Phasmatodea; family Timematidae; genus Timema; species Timema shepardi. The sequence continues at coordinate 147,991 of CABFVX010001406.1, read as the reverse complement.
TTTATCTTTATTGTATTTTAAAATATTCAATGAAGATTTAATTCAAATATTAGTATGTTATTTATTAAAAGTTCTTTGATATTTTTTTGTTGGAATGATAATTTTAAATGATTATCACAATTAATGTTAATTTCTCTCTCTCTTTTTACTGTCCATTCTTAGTTTCTTAGGAAAATTAAAAATGTTAGTATGATATACATGAGTGTACAGGAATACCTTTTTATTAGTTATTTATTTATCCAGAACCTGTTTATAAATAGAGCCAAGATCGTCTCGTATGCATATAAACATCCTAATGTAACCGTCGTTCCTTCGTTAGCTTGTTACATACATTTAGGAAAGTAAGGTCTCTTACACAGTATAAATTATTTGTCCTCACCTGGCCACATTATTTTAGATGCATTCAGCCCAATGATAGTCAAACTGCAATTAAACATAAGCGTATACAACAAAAATAACCTTTACAAAAAAAAGTAGGCTATAGTATACACACACACGATACACATTCTGCTCCAATTATAATATCAGTTTCTACAGATTACAGATAACGTTTCACCCACATATCGCCTGGTCTTCCAGAATCTATGTTTAACTTCCTTTTTAAAAAGATCTAAGTTTTTTCACCTTTATTTCTTGTGGTATGATATTGAACAATTTTAGTCCTTTAATCTTTATTGAATAGAATCCAAATAATTATTCCAACTTCTTGTAAAGTAATTCCCCTTTTTGTGTTCTCCAATTTTTAGGTTACTAATAGTAAGGCTGTTTTCAAGTTTATATTCCATTATAGCCGCATCTAAAAAAATTGATTCAGTTAATTTTAAAATACCCAATCTTTTAAGTCGCCGTTCTCATCGCCGGGCAGCCTAAAAATATTTATAATGCTGTGTTTTGTAGTTTTATTAGTGGTAATAAATGACTTTTAAAAGTATTACTCCAGATCACATTTAAGTAAGATAAATGTGAGTTAACCAGATCAAAGTAGATGGGCTTTAACACGTTTGGAGTGAATTTGTAGGAGATTTTTTTTAGCACCCCAACTGGGCTCCTAATTTTTCCTGTAACATGGTTTATATGTGAGCTCCAAGATAGTGAGCTTTCAATGGTCAGACCTAGTTATTTTGCTTTCCTTACTTGTTTCAAAACGTTATTCCCCGAGAATTTCCCTGTTAGTTGGTTTTCCTTCTGAAAACTCAGATTTCAGAAGAAAATAAGACAGTGACACTCTTAAGTTAGATAATATGTTTATATTCTTCCTTTTAAACCACCGGTATTTAAAACTCAAAAGGTCACGCTCACAATATATATATATATATAAAGAATGCCCTATAATGATTATTATATAATATTACAAGGACTATAAGCTTTGTAAGAAGAGAGTTGTTACACACACAAACATATATTTATGTATTTATAATGTGTTCTCTCAAATTATAGAACTCTTCCAAAATACCTCTTTGTATTGTATTTAATTATTAGAAAAATAATATCTGACAGTTCCCTTCTCTCGTAAACAATTGTATTTAACCGAGAGCTCGAAAATATAGCTTAGAGCTATCTATCTGGTTATTGTAATTGTCAGATAAAATAATTTTTCCATCATCCGGTTCCGGCATCATCAGGTTATTCAAAATCATCCGGCATTTTGTTGTAAATTTTACACCAATTGTTTTAGTGTTTGAATAATCTCTCAATTAGTCTTTTGTTAAAAAGATTGTATTTTATGTGAGTATTAATTGTTTATATTTAATATGCCTAATTATTTAAGCTCACCTTAGTTGGTTCACAATGAATTTCTTTTTAATATACCTTAAAGACAAACTAATTTAGTTGTTCCACGCCAAGCCCTTATTTTGAAATTAAAAGTAATACCTCACTTTTATTCATTCGCACTTTGTAAACTACCTAATTCGTAGGAATTTGTTAAGATTGTATGGACGATAAAATAGCTTTAATTTTCTGATATTATTAAGCTAATTTCTAAGGTTATTTAAGTTAATGCAATGGCGGTTATTACATGGACCGTGGCAAATACAATTTGTAATAACAAAATAATTTCAACCAAAATAATGATCAGACCAACTTTTATTTATTAACTTTACCTAAAAGCATATAACTCGAGTGAATTATTAGATGGTACGGTACTAAAAAAAAAAATCTAAAGTAAGTCTTAGGCAGGGCCTTGCAAAATACCTTACTGAATTAATGAATGCTATTTGCCCCCTCTAAAGATTAACCTAGTTAGATTTACTTACCCACTACAAATATAGATTATGATTCAAAGTTGACTAAAAATTTGTACATATCACTGACACGGACAATACACAAAGAGGGCGGGATTCTGGACACTTTTTCTTTGACATATTATAAGCCTAGTAAATAAATTATTTTTTCATCACTACACAATAACAAGTTTATATTGATAACATAATAAATATTTCAATAGAATTGATTCTCTAACTTGTAAATTTATTCGGCTTCTTATATTTGTTGTGCCGTTCCCTCGATCACGACTGGGAAACTCACAATTGCGTCTCGGATATTTAAGTGCTCAATTGGATACATTTTGGTTCATACTAAATATATTTAAAATGAAAACTCCCAACCTAACTTTACCTTAACTTTAGTGCATCGATAAATAAAGATTTGATGCACTGAAATCATTAGGTTAGGTTTTGCTAGTTTGTGATGGTTAAAAAAGTATTATTAAATATTGTGCAGCCCTACCTATTAAAATACTTTTGATGGACCTATCATGTTGAGATTTTTTAAAATTATTTAATTTAATAGGCCCTACCTTTGAACAATTTACATTCTTGCCTGTATTGATAAAACAGTTCGTTTACTAAAATACGATAAGGGAAAAGTGTGTAGAATTCTGCCCTCTTTGTGTAGGTACTATAACCATTAAGACCGAGCTATTTTTCTCTCATTAGGCTTAATAGGGGAGACCGTAGTACCTAGAGCCACCCTTAATAATGCTGAAGTCTTGACACATCCCTGTCATTAGTATGTTTTGAGCTAAGGGTTTTGGGTTTGGTTCCTGCCATGGACGGGGAAATGAGGACTCTCCCTTTCATGGCGATGAATCAACGGCCTGGGGACTAAATGTTGCGTCTGTTCTAGATTCAAGTTAACTTATAAGTCCTCTGCCGATATAATCGGTTGGTTCAGGAAGCGCATATTAAATAGGCCTACCTCAAATAAATGAAAAATGAAAATAAGGCTCAAGCCAGTAAAATATTGGAAAACCTAAATTTTACATCTGAGCCATATTCATGTTAAGTTGAATTGTTTGCACATTAACTCTCTGTTTTGGTGGAAATCAAAACTTATTTGGCTTAATTTTAAGTCTTTACTGGATTTTATTTGGAAGTAAATCTTTAGGTAAGCTCTACTCCCGAACTTAAAAGATTTTCGGCTTCAAATGTAATCAGATTTAGGGCCTAACTATACTTTAAACCTGCTTTGGTGACTCCATGCTCTAGGATTCACTATCAAAATAGACTAGACTGCTGATGACGGGAGATTGAGATTTGAATCTTGGCCAGGTGTACCGAGGTTTTTTTTCCCTATAGGTTTTTCCACTTTCCCTCCTCACAAATTGGGATACAGCTCCACTAAACTCAACCTCGGTCATCACTATCTCATTAGTGTAATTAGTACATAGCTAATATGCGTAGACAATAACCCACTCTTATTTCACCGGCTAAAGAACGAGTTTGAAATTATTTGTACCTATGAACCTACGGCACTGCACATGCAATAATGGCATCCACTTTCTGGGATGTAGGACCGTTAATGATAGCTCTCAGAACGTGTCGACATTTCTAAATGGACTGGTGTGTTGTTTACTAATATTACTATCATCACCGCGTCTTACTACCCGTTCGGGTTATACGCACTTACGCTAATGTGTAATAATAGGGTGATTGCGAGATGAAATGGAGGACCTACAGTTTAACGTGGGATCCGAACCACGGTGGAGGCCTGGCATTCCCCACGTTCACAAGATGTCTTGTCAGAGATGAAGGAAGGGTTTGGTAATCAGATAAATCTTTGCCGGGACCGAGGATTGAACCCCGGCCACCAGCACAGAAGTCTCACACCTTACCCCTAGACCGCCAGGTCACCCTTGTTTACTATTAATGGGGTATGTTCTGCTGCCATGCTCCAAGATGTTGAGATGTATAGTGCCGTGCGCCTAACCCCTATGCGACCTGCTGTACACGCATGCTTGAGCAGTTTTGCTTTCCCGACGCTGTATGTCGAAACTTTGAACACAATTTAATGGTATTACCATAGTTTAACGGATGCAAGTTTATGGGGATTTGGTATTACTTTTTGGTTCAAACAAACTATACTTATGTGCAGTTTGAGCTATAATTTACCGAACACCTGTGTATGTTTTTACAGCCAGTTCTATTCATTTACGAGGCATGATTTTTTTTTATAACATGGAAACCCCACTTTATGAATAGTTAGACTACACTTCTACAATTATGGATGTAATGAAATGTTGAATTATTATAGTGGTCTCTTGAATAAAAGTTGATTTGTTATTATTTTCAATTCAATATAAATGTTTTATATACCTACTAACTATACCAAAGTCCAAATTTTTATCTAACACAATTTTATTTATACCACAAATCAGTATCTCAACTAATAGCATATATGTGAAATTGTATGCAAAGCCTCTATCACAATATTACATTCTTCATCCTAATCATTGGCTCACAGCACACGTTCTATTGGCATATCACACTTTTATTCTCCTTGCTATCGGGCTAGAAGTTAAAAGATGGCCACCGTCACGGAGGAACCTGCCGTCAAGGAGGAAGCCGTCATTGACGGCCCAGAAGAGGCTGAGGAGGAGACGTTGGCGTCTATCAAACAGGAGTTGGACGAACTGATGGCAAAGCTGGACTCTGGGACTGAACTCGGAGCTGATCTGGAAGCTGATCTTGAAAAAGTGAAAGAATTGACCGAGAAAATGAAGACGCTGGCAGAAGTTACTGACGCCGCTCAAACTTCAGAACCAGAACAGGTCAGTCGCTACTTTCTGGTAATTTAGATTGTTATTCATCTTAATTTCTAATGGGATGGTTCGAAATATTCTGCCTAACTTTAACGGGATAGGATATCGAAATATGATGAAAGTATTTGTATTCATTTTAGACATTTTACTGTTTAAAAATTACTGATTGGGAATTGGTTTTGGTCACTCTGGTGAAAGTTAGTATTGTTAGCAAAAAAATAAACTAACTGCTTGTTTTGTTTATTTTAAAAATTAGGTGATATAATAAAATTAGTGATAACCTAAAAATTTGAATCTTTTAGTCGTATCCTTATTGAAGTGTAGGACTGCTCTGATATTTGACACTTGGATGAGGGTGCTCAGGCCTGCATTTTACTTTGTAATCTCAAATTTCATTGGCTACCCACATCTCTCAAAAGGCTCAAAGGCAGAGGTCAGCAACTGTTTGGTGGTGTTGTGCCGAAATAATATTGCAAAGTCGCTCAGCGTGCCAGCCAACTTAAGTTCACCCAAACCGTTTATATTTTTATACTAGCTAACTATTAAAACCACTAAATCAAATTTAAGTTATTAATCTTGTGAAATTTAAATGCAACAACATGTTTCTAAATCGAATACATACAAAAGTTATAAATGCATTTTTGCAAAATTTAAGTTCTGAAGACATTATTTTGAAATCTTGAAACAAAATCATTGAACTGTCTAAAGATAAGATATGTTATTGAAATTATTACATCAATAGTTTTAACTAAAGATAAAGGTTTTATATTATTTTCATTCAAATCGCTCAACACGCCATTGAAAATCGTTCCGCGTACCACTCTAGGTTGCCGACTCCCTGACCCATGAAGTCATCTGTATTGAAGAATTTTACTGCAGGAAATTTTTATTACTAATTAATATACTTAATAGCCATTTCTGAATGAGTCTGAATCTGGCAGAAAAATAAAGGAGTTAGAGTCGCAGGCTTACCATACCTACCGATTCCACAGCCCTGGTTCCTCCAACTTCTTAGGTAGGCCTACACATAAACAAGCCTAATTTCTTTTATCATCACTGTTTTGTATTGGACAGCAGACAATGGATTATGCATCAAGTCCAACGGTTTTATGGTAACTAAGAAAGCACAGACTAATTTTTTCCCTAAAGTAGCACTTAAACGTTCCAAGATAATAGTTCGGGGCTATTTTTCTGTGCCCTTATAGTTAACATTTAAAAACATTTCATTCAAAACATTAGTAATTTGGGAAAAACCATAACTTTAAGCAAAAGCTGTTGATTTTGTCAGATCAGGGTGTCTACCATTCGGGAAAATCAGGGAAAACGAAAATTAGCCAGGAATTTGGTAAATTACAACAAAAATCAGGGAAAATGTTGTTTTACCCCAAATATGAAATATAATAATAATTAAATCAGTAAATATTAATGTTATCAAAACTAGTTTTTTTTTGTTTATAGCTTTGTAAAATATTTTTATTAATCCTAGTAAACAATGTTAATACAATTTCAAAAAAATGTAAATTTTAAAACTTATTATTAATAAAAAAAGATTAGTAGAAAAATGAGGTGAGTGAGGAGGGGAGCTAAAAGGATGTGACATACTTTTTAGTCGCGAATTTCAGGAAATTATCAGGGGAAAGTTGGGAATTTCATTGGTCAAGTTGAGTAGACACCATGCAGGTGTAATTAGTAAGTATTCTATTAGTGAGAAATACAGAGAATGCATGGTTGCAGCTTCTACCAACTTAATTCCTAAACTTGGGCCTCACCACACATCTAAACCACTGCCACGGCACATTGTTTGAGAAACACTGCGCTAGGGCACCTACCAATACACCTACACCACTGCCACGACACATTGTTTGAGAAACACTGCGCTAGGGCACCTACCAATACACCTACACCACTGCCACGGCACATTGTTTGAGAAACACTGCGCTAGGGCACCTACCAATACACCTATACCACGGCACATTGTTTGAGAAACACTGCGCTAGGGCACCTACCAATACACCTATACCACTGCCACGGCACATTGTTTGAGAAACACTGCGCTACGGCACCTACCAATACACCTATGAGTTTGATCTGTCTTTATCTCTATTCCACCATTTTGAATTTAAAAATTTCCAAAGATGGGGAAAAATGAATGTAACAATTTTATTTGTGTTCAATGAATTATAGAATTGAAATAAAGTTGTTGTTACATTTATCAAAGCTAGCACCGCTTTATTTAAGATGCCTAAATCCACACAAAACTTGCGTTTGGAAATATCTTACCATCCGAGTCCAAATTTGGCCAAGGATTTAAAAATACGTGGCCCTAACTGCTTTTGCGTTTAGGACATCAAAATGTCATAAGTATTTATTAAAAAATATAAAATTGTTTTCAAATTTTAACAAAAGACAGGAAAAAATAACTGTTTGGTTTAATCTTTCCAGATTTTGCTAGAGTTGATAAAGATACGTAAGGTACAGTCATTAATCTTGTTGTATCTTTAGACTATCTGTATGTTTTTATAACACTGTATCTTAATATCCATCCGGGCTATACGCTTATGTACCAATTACACTTGGGATGGGGATCGTTGAATCTAGAGGAAGTGTACCTACATTTTCATAGAGAGAGAGTAAGGGGGGAATCATTTAGGAAAAAATCACCCTCATTACACTTGACCAGGATCAAACCACAATATCCTCATCAGCAGTCCACTCTGCTGCGAGAGTAGTGTCTTAGACCATGTGGCCACCGAAGCGGTTATTTGTATTTTGAGCTGACTGTACATGTTGGAGTCATATCCACTGACAATTCAAACACCAGCTTAACGGGGTCATCTCCAGGAAAGGCCGAGTTGGCCCATCTGGGGGATTGGGCTCGCCGCCGAGCGCATGTGAACAGGTTCGAGTCGACAGTAGCGATGTGTAACCCTGATCTAAGTTTATTGTAAACATCTGAAAGTCAATGAATGACTTTGCTCATGAGATTATATTTCAGCTCATGATGGATTTTGGTAAACCAATCTAATTGTGCAGGTAAGAATAGTATGTGTTTAAACCAGGGCTTTGAAGTCGGTGCGCCGACCCTTGGACTCCGACTCCTTCGATCTTTACTGTTCGACTTCAACTCTTGACTCCTTCAGAAGTTGTTAGTTTATATTAAAATTCTCCGATACAGATGACTTCATGAATTTATATTTAAATAAACTTGTCAATATATTGATATAGCTACTATATATATTATTAAAATATTTTATTTTGAAGCCAGAGTCTGTACATTTTAAATGGCTCTGACTTCAAAACTCTGGGTTATACTTTTTTCAAAATTATCTTAAATTTACAAAACTGAATCAAGAGGTTACAACTTAGTAGTGTCTGGGCTTTCTTGCCCCCATCCCCCACCCCCACACTCTTAAAGCCTGGAATGTGGTTTGAAACATAATTTGGTAGACATCATTTTAGAACTTATAAAATAGTCTTGATGATTTTAATAGCTAAGCTAATATATTTTTTAGTTACAGTTATAGTTGCATCTAAATATCGAATTATTTAAAATTGAAAAATGACACCTGGATGTAGGTTTGATGCCCTTGTCCAGGTGTTTTTTGTTACGTCTATTACTTTTTCCAACCTGTGGCTTGGGTCATATTTTCCACCATCATTTTGCCAGGCCCGTCATAGCTTCATATACCTTGTAGTTTAACTTAAGACGAGGACAGACACAACATCCAGTCCCCGTCCGTTAACTAATCATTGTGAAAGGATAAACCCACATTTCCCCAATGATACAGTTGTCGACCATGCTGTGAATCAAACTCGGGAGTTAGCACAGTTGACAGACTCTCTACAGACTTAGTCATGTCCAGATGTCATTTTTCAATTCAAAGTTTATGAAATAGTCATTAATACTGTTTATGGCTGAATTTTCCTAATTTGAAATGTGTACATTACTAATTTTACTGGCCGTGTTAGGCAGTCAGTCACACAAAGACAACTAGTAAATGTAAACAATATGGCAAAGGTTCCATCAACCCCTCCAAATGTCTTCCCTCTTTGCTGTGCTCTGGTTTGGGATCCAAACGCCACCAGTGCGATGCCGCTCTCTCACACAAGGGGAACAACAGTTTGATGCCGCTCTCTCACACAAGGGGAACAACAGTTTGATGCCGCTCTCTCACACAAGGGGAACAACAGTTTGATGTCGCTCTCTCACACAAGGGGAACAACAGTTTGATGCCGCTCTCTCACACAAGGGGAACAACGACCCGCAAATGTTTCTCTTTACCACTAAACTTATAATGGAGACTAATCGGAGTCTAATCCGACGTTCATCCTGAGCCAAGCTTGGCTATCACCCAGCCATACTCGTGTAACATGAACATTAGTTTGTTAAGGAAACAACACAGTGGCTTACTTCTCGGTCGTTTGCGCGCTCATTATCCTTAACGATTGGCAGTGTGGACGTGTAAGTGGCCGGTTAGAGGTATTACCAGGACAACATCCGCCAGGCAGGCCTTTTTGAGTTTGAACCGATCATATCCTAGTTTAATATAATGAACGAATGACCCTATTCCTATAAATTATCATGTGAAATATAAAGAGCACTATCTGTTGTGATTTTGAACTAGTTCAATATATATCTTCAGTCCTCAAAGTTAACACACTCGCTACATATTATCCAAGGATCCAATTATATATAGTCTATGCAAGGGTTTTATATGGGTGGTTTTGGTGAAAAGGTTTAAACTTAACCGCAGATAAATATGATAATAATTAATAAGCTTTACCTTACAAGAATAGTTGTTAAAAATATACTAACATATTTTAGGCACATTGTGGCGGCCTAAAACCCTATCAATTTTTTTCTAGTTTGGTTTGAATCAAGCCAGTGAGTCAAATAATATAAAATTTGAATCGATATTTACATTAATCGAAGCTTCACAGAACCCCTATTAGTATGTGATTTAACCTAATTACCGTTAGATTTGGGGCGTGCTGTGCCAGGTAACTGAAAATACAGTGCACATTAAAAGATGGTGAAGAGAGGCTATTGAAATTACAGGGGCTCGCAGAAGAGCAAGATTTAGTGGACGAGGAAAAGCCAACCATTGAGAATGAGAATCGCCCGACCCCACCGTGGTGGACACTCGAGTGCCGTAGGGCTATTAACGCCCGTCGAAATGCCATGCGGAGTTTTTCTAAAAACGCCACACAAGAAAATCTTGAAAACTTCAGAAAAATGCGCCATGAGGCTCGCAATGTGATTCGACAAGCCCAGGAAATATGGAAGGTACGTTGAGCGGGTTATTCATGTTGTATTTACTGGATAGAAAGCTTATTTTGTGACTGACACTCGCATGAATTCAGGAACCTAAACTTGAGATTTAGGCTTTTTGTTTTTTCTGGTGAATTATGAAGAGACTTGTGATGATGTCACCAGAAAGTCCAGAGCTATGATTTTTATTTTTCTAGGAGAAACGCTAAGGCATGGCAATGTCCCAGAATACTATTGCCTAATAAGTGGGCTCAAATCAAGCTGATAATTAATATTTAGTCTATGTACGTTTTGACTGACCATCTATGCAGTTATTGGTGCCTGTGCAACGACGGGGACAGGTTCCCCGTTCATGACACACTATTGTTTGGAAGGGCAGGCCTAGCTTAGTCTAAGTGTACCTCAAGGTCCTAGCGGGGTAATTGGGGGTAATACCGCCCGGTCGGGGGTGATTACTGTCTTCACCGAGGGGGAAGAAAAGTGACAGTGCTTTATTCAAGCTGTTCTTATTTGGATTTGTACCTTGACATGTGTTCTTGTTTGAATCTTCGTTCCCACTGGCAGCCTTAACCTAGGCTTTGTGGTTTCATGTTAGTGGTTTTTATCACCTGGATGTAATATTTCTCCAGGATCAAGAATGACGATTAGTAAGATCCACATGAAGTATTTAAAACACAAGTATTGTGAAAGCTTTTTTAAGAAAACAAATTAATATTCTTTTTAGCTAAGCATAAAAATGTCGAATGAGTGGTACATTGGTTCATATATGTGTTGTTGAGCGCACTAGCTGACGAGTGTGAGTGACCACGCTGGGTCGGTATTTCAAACAATCTTTACAAAATTGGAAGTGGCATAAAAATGATGGTTGTGGTCGAGCAGAATCCACAACCATGTTGGAAACTTTGTTTTGAGATGTTACAGAATATTTATCACTAAAAAATAAACCCACTTTCTGTGGAGCCTTGTATGGTATGGACTATTTGGGTGGCATATTAAATTTTATGACCATAAATAAACAAAATTTGGTTCGTTCATTGCCTAATTTACAAGACAGATCAAAATACAAATTTAAATATGCCTGTTTATTAGGCTTTAAAAAATGGCGTGGCAGCAGTTATAAAACGGTAATTTGCATTTGCAATTGGTTGCTGGTCTTGTTGAGTAAGAATATTCTGGAACCTCCTTGCACTGGATGATTGCCACCGGCCAAAAGTTTAAACAAGGCTTATAGAACTTTACGCACGCATAATGATTTTATTTTAACCAGTGATGTTCTCTCTTTAATATCATACTAGATCCCAAAATGATTCTGAAGAAAATGTGAGAGTTCATTTAACCTATTGCCGACTTAGGAATCCACCTTCCTATAGAGCGACATTTCTGAAAAGTTCTATCAAAAGTGCTAACGTAAAGAAAAGTAAATTAACCTTGATTATAGTCCAACTTGTATCTATATAACTTTAACTATCATCAATATGTATAAAATAACAATAATAATGTAAATTTTTTATCATTGTTTACTTCAAAAATTATGTTTGTATTTTCTGATTTGTAAGAAAGTAAAGGTTTAGATACTGCCTCACTAGGATTAGTGAGAATACTTGCTTATTATTATATTATTAGTATACATACTAAGAATATTATAAGCTCACAAACAAGAAAATAGCTCATTTTTTGCTTATCTAAGGTTATATACATACACACACTGCTTACCCTGAAAAGTTTGTCTTTGACTTGACTGTCCACGCCATGGCCCCCTCTTATCAGCTGTGCAATAGTGTAACCTGTCGAGGTAAGCTTGCAACCTTCCGTAAGCAAAGAGCACATTTCCAAATGATGCGACGTTAGAAATGGATAGTCCGGACAGGCAGGTTTTGGCTAGTTCTAACGTGTTCAAGTTTGACTGTTTTGTTTCCTTGTTCAGGAGAAACGCGCAGAGGCTGGCGGGGACGATGCAGACAAGTCCAAGTCGGGCGCCGATGGCACCAAGGAGACTGGCTGGGGTCTGGCCGAAAAGGGCTTCACGCATTGCATAAGAGTCAAGGGGCTTCATCCTCGATATATTAAGGTATGACAGGCCATACATACCCTAGGTCAGGCCCGAAAATAAGCCGCATTTTTTTCCAAGAAACAGCTTTCGTAAAACTCTAATGCAGCCTATGATCACTCTCTTAGATAATACACATTCAATTTTGTGTCTATAGGAAATGCATGTTGTTAAATTGATATATATCGAAGTTAATAGCCACCGCTTTTTAAAAATAGAAGAACCTCGATAGTTGGCAAAATTATCTAAAAATAACTGAACCATGACAGTTCGTAAAATTATTTAAAAGTAGATGAAGAATGACTCTTATTTATGTGTACAATATTTGAGCCATAATGGCTGCCAAAGTAAATTTAGTTTCATCAGCGCATTCTTTCGGCAATATATCCTTTTGGTAAAAGTAGCTTAAATATTTCGAGTTAGATTTTGTTTCAGTATGTTGGTCAACGTTTATTGTATCATTTTTAGCCTATATTTTCACTGATCACATTTTAAGTGTGTATTTTTTAAAATTTCCAAGTAATCTCATTATTAGTATGAATAACTTACCTTTTTTCCCCCAAGTGATTTAATCTTTAGTATGATTAACTTACTTTTTTATTCCCAAGTGACATTTTAATTGTAAATAGTGTGGGTTTTTTTCTCTCTGAAAGTGATTTTACATATTTAAGTAACCTAGTTTTAAGTGTTGGCACCTACCGGTAAATAATTTTTCTTTTCAAATGATTTAATACACACTGATCATATGTAAGTGGGAATATTGTTTTTCTCTCTCTCTCTGAAAGTGGTTGAAAATTTAGATGCGGCCTATTTTTTGGGCCAATATGGTAGTTGCCATGATGGGCCATATACACCCTAGGTCAGGGCTAGTAGCTGTCATGAACTGAGGTGGACTGGATAGAACTGGCTCAACATAGAGATAGGCGGGGTACTGTTATAAATGCAGAAATGAACTTTTGAGTTCCTAGGGACTAAGAATAAGTATCTACTAGATAAATATTTTATTTATCGCGTCCAAAAATAATTTTTGCCATTCAAGTACTGGTCCTAACTGGCGTTTTCTTCCGTCCCATCTTTAGTTACATGTTGTTCAGTTTATCCACACTAGGGTAAACCTACCAGTAATTGACCATTTAAGGGGAAAATCCCATTTTCAAAAAAAAAAATTTTTTAGAACACAATATAATCGGTAACAATCGACACTGAACTAGAAATTGTAGCTTATTTATATCTGAAGGCACCCCCCCCCCCCACCCCTTTACCTGAAAATTGAATAAATCAATACTGTAGTAAATAAAAAATAATGTATATTTTCAGCCATAATCGTCCAGTAGTTCAGTAGTTTTATTGTCGACCATCTGGTATCCAGTTATTGACCAGGGCGGTCATCTACTGGAAAGCATTGAAATATTGGTATAATCTGCAGCGTATGTTGTGAATGGCAACATAATATATTATTTTAAACCTTGAGAACACGAAACAATGTAAAACATCAAATAAACCATCAGTTGACCCCGTACATTGTTAGGTTAAGAATATTGTTCTAGCATCTTATTAAGCAGTTATTTTAGTTTTCAAATCATTAAGGTTAGAAACAATTATCATAAATACAAACTGGACGCAAAGAGATGACAAATATGGTGCAACTTATCAGGCCTTAATCCATGATCCCAAAAACACAGGATTCCTATGCAGCATGAACTTTATAAAATGTCTGACACCACTTCCTCTACCTCAGTTGTTTTGTGTCACATTGTGTATAGTCTTGTTCTATGACTAGCAAAGTTGGTCGACTACTGGTATGTTCACCCTAGTCGTTTGTTTGTTTGTTGTAGGATTTGCGGCTGCTGATCCAGAATGTGATTGGAATGGGCCTCGTGAAGTTTGTGCCGGCTCCCAGGAACAGTGTTTACGTCGGAATAAGTTTCAGCACAAAGGAACATCTCGACGAAGCTATCAAGATATTGTCCGACTCGCCTCTGGGACTAAAGCTGCAAATAGAGGTTAGTGCTTCAATCACCATATCTTACAACACATGTGTACTTATTACGCTGCGGTGTTACAGGTGAGGAAGGTTGAATTTAGAGGAAGTGTACCCACATTTGTATGAAGGCAGAATAGAAAGCTCTTATTAAAAAAACTATCTTAGTACACTCTGTCGAGAATCGAATTGTTATCTTCACGTCATTAAAGAGCCTTTTAGGAACAGTAGCGTATGTATTTTATACACGAACAGTAGGTATATTAATTTATTAATTCATGTGTGCAGACTCCTGATGGTGAGATTATCGCTGGGGGCTCGCTCGAGGGGAGTGAGCAGACTGACCCCATGATCCTCTTACAAGACGCGCTGCAGGACGGGGGGCCCACATCAGAGGAGGAGTATCAGAAACAGGTCAGTGGCCCGAGAACTGTGTGTCACTTTCCTAATCCACGGGAACTTTGGTTTTTAGTAATTTCATCTCTTATTTTGTATGCAGATTGAATGGAAGGAACAAGTTACAACCAACTCTCTACGCACCTTGAGCCAGGTCCTTGAGCGTGAGATTACCGTCGTGATGAAGGATCGGACCGAAGGTTTTCTTTGGAAGATGGAAAAACTACGGCCTTGCCCGCTGACAGAGACGTTGTCTGACAGATACCAGACATTCAGCGGTAAGGGTTTAACTGATCTTTTTAAATCCACCATTTGTCGTAGTTTAGTGGAGCTTCTGTGAGACCTACACTTTTCTTAGCTTTTCATTGTTAATTTTAAATAGTCATCTGGTTCCATTTTTCCTCTCTTTATTATATACATTTAATTAGCGAAATTACCTTTGTTTTTAAGGTGTTGATGATGCTACAGGTCAGGCGGACCTGGGCTATCGAGCATTTGGTAGCAACGTGACATCAAGGGTTGTGCGCTCCCCGCACGTCCGTAAAGTAGTGGAGGTGAGATTGAAAAAACTGCCCTATCACCTGTATTAAAATATTAAGGTCAGAACACGTAACTAACTTATTCTAGCTTCGAAAGAATTCCGGCTGCTGTAACAATTATAAAGCTTCTCTAACAAAAAAATACTTTATTTTTAAGGAGTTCCAAGGTCGGCCATATATGAGGGATCAGCATGTTTGTTGTTGGAGAACCAGACAAGGAGTAGAGTATAAGGGGAGTTTAACAATCACCTTTGAGGGGTGTCAAACCTAGAGAGAACATTTAAGAAAAGTAACTTTTGAGAGGTTTCAAACCCAGATAATATTTTTCAGTTTCATACTTAGAGCAGATTGAAGAGGTGCCAAACATTGTTTCCTAGTGTTTTTTGCACTATGCAAATAATTAAATATAAAAACCATCCCCGTCATCGGCGGTCTAGTCTATTCCTTAGACTATGCAGCCATCGAAGTTGGTTTTAATATTATAGCTTTTACAAGTCTTATCACATTAGTTTAGAAATATATATATTTTAAATTATAGATTATTCTAAAGAATAATTTTTAAATTTCTCATCCTGATTCCTGATATTTTTACTCATTTCCCGTCCCGTTCCGAAATAAAAAAAAGTCATTCCCGTTAATCCCTAATTGAAACCCGTTCACAAGACTTAGAAAACTTTTAAAGTAAAAAAAATAATAATTCATTAAGGTACATGTGTATTTTATAGAGTACTAAAATAAAGTTCATTTTGATATTTTGGATGGGGCTTGATTTAGATTGTCCGTCTTATTGTTTGTTCAAAAAACTTGAATATAACTTGTGTATTTTAAATATAGTTGATAAAATAGTGATAGTTGAAATGTACGCTATTTACAATTTAATTTTGTAGTTTAACAGTTTATAATTTACAAATTTGATATCTTAAAACATCTTTAACAAAAACTTTTCTCAATACCTCTAATCTTTAAAAACTTTCACTTTTTAATAAACAAAGGTCATAATTCACCATCTTCTACTTCTTTTGTAAAAAAACAAGAGCTCGAAATTATACATAATATTTACCATATTGGATTGAAGATAAGCTGCCCCAGAATATAGACTAACCCTGAAACCTGAAGGTACAAAATCTTTGATAGGAATAAAATAATTCATGCCTGGAAATTAATCTTGGAATGTAAACAAATCCATTAATTCATGTGTATCACAATCTGGTATGTGATGGTTATCCTCGGGATCAATGAAATATGAGCCTAGATAAATGAGATGGCTCAGTCGCAAAGCCAAGTGTCCCAGGTTCGATTCCCGTCTCCAGGTTGTCATTTTCACTTAATTGGAGGAACAAATACACCCTAATCCCTTCCAACTTAATTAATGCGGATAGTTTTTCCGTATCTTGTTAATATTATTTTAAATTTTATGTTTTAACTTTCTTTATCAATTCCAATGATAATAAAATGAATTACGGTCTAATGGCTCGGAGATGTGACCGTAGAAACACTGCATTAACGTAAAGTAAATGATAGTGAAGGAAGCCAACCTGAAGGGGTGTTGCGGCAGTGTGTAACTGTGAAGAAGTGGCTAGTGTTAAAAAGGATAAGGAGAAAGAAGTGTATTTGTTCCTATCTAGGCTCATCCTAACTATCCCTTCACTATCACTATACGTTGTACAATGTGTCTACACTGTCTTGTTTTACATAAATCAATGCCAAGAGATGCAGACAAACACTAAATTCTCGACACAATAGAATAACAATGTTGACCAACACCTGGGCCTGTGGTATAATGGTCAGTGCACTTGGCTACGAGCATCGGGGTCCTGGGTTCGATTGCCGGCTGGTACCATGGGTCACTAGGGTTTGGAATTGTTTCTACACCCTTATATTCACTATCACCATCAGTCCATCTTCTTCTCTTTGAATATTCCTTCACTTTAGCTTTGATTCGAAATTAAAATTCCAGATTATTTTTGGGAGAAGGTTCAATTTAATGTTTGTGTGAAAAAATCTAAAATAATGAAATTACATTTTGTGATAAGGTAAATTGATTATTTTAAGATTTAAGGTATAATTTTATCTACTGAGATGCACATCTTCAAAAAGAAATTTCAATTTTTCAAGTGAAATCTGTTTTATAGCTCTAATACACCTTATTGGGGGTTCAGAACCAATTATATTGATAGTTTAAACTCAACAACCAGTCCCCAGATCAGTAATTTAACACTTAACTAAATGTATGTTGCACTAAATGTTATAATGAATGGATTATAAGAAAGATTGTAAACATTTAGTTACTATTTCTACTTTCTATTATGCTATTTATATATTTTATTATTTTATGTGTATACTGCATTAGGATTCGTAATTTAGTGGGCTAAACCCATCTTTAATTGTTGTGTCTTTACTGTGATTCTTAGCAAAGTGTTGGAAAATGTTGTAATACATCTATCATAACTTATTATGGAACTTGAGAGTGACCCCTATCTCAAAGTTTACCCAATGTCAAATAATCACCTCTGAGTCCTGGTCAAGTGAACAAATATAGTTTCATAAAATGCCACTTTGTAGTTCTTTAAGAGTGTTGTCCCTGATGCATGTGTCTGTCCTCGCTCCATTCAAAAATAAATTTTGGAGATTCATCTTTAAAAATATTTTTGTTAGGGGTTTGTGCGCTCAGGTTTTACAATTTGAGTATCTCTCGAGAGAGCTTTTCATAATGATCCAGAATATGGTTTGAATAAATATATATCTTTTTTAACTCGTCTTACTATCCATTTGGGCTATATTCGAATGGCTTTAGGGATTAGGAATGCTATATTTAAATGAATTGTACCATCAGTTTCACACACACACACACACACACACACATATATATATAGAAGAAAACCATATTGTAAAAACCCGATAAAGATTCAAACCCTGATAATAAAAGTATCTCACTTTAGTGATTTTGGAACATAAATAACTTTGTGCAAGATGGAATCAACTACACCTTTATACAAAAGTGTACCATGTTTATCTTAACAATTATTGCGTCTTCTGTTTATCTCTCTTGAGGTCAACACCAAGTGAACAGCTCTGCTCCTGATAGACACAGACTAAGGAGTTTTTTTTTTAATTTGCTAAATATTTATATCCAAACAAACAGGGTGTCCCACTCGCTACCGAACCCAGCATTTCCTTGATAATGTTAACACTAATGAAGATATTGCAACAAAATTTCAATCAGACATACCTCATTTTGTGAGAACTGTGATGACATCATAACATGTGCTGGAAATAGCCACCATTTGCGCCCAGACAGGATTGTACCGAATGCACCATATTATGGAAGGTCCTTGCCAATACCTCTGCTGTCACTGCCTGAATTTCTTGGTAGATGTTTGCTTTCAAGGCGTCTAGGGTTCACGGTTTGTTTTGGTAAGCTCTCCCTTTCAGATATCCCAATTAAAAATAACCAGGCAAGCGTGGTGGCCAAAGTCCCTAGATGACGTGGTCGCCGAAAAAGGACTGAATCTCAGCCATGCCGGCGTGTGACGGGGTGGATCGCTAATCCATGTCGCAACAATTTGGCGCCACACTACATACAGGCAAATTTCTTTCATTTCTCACACAAGGAACATACTCCTGTTCAAATTTTGTCACAATATCTTGTATTTCTTCATTAGTGTTAAAGGTGTAAAAGGGAGTGGGACACGCCAAATTCTCAGCAAATTTTTTTTATAATCTTTCTTTGGAACATTAAATCGTATCATGATTAATTTTTCAATTACTACAGTAAATTTGAAATTAATCATATAATTTATTATGACTTAATTTTTTTAAATCAAATAAATGTAAGCGATTTTAGTTTTTAAAATTATTTTACTCAATATACAAATCTTAATTCATTTTGTTTTTATTATTTACTTATACTTATCTTTCATTTACATAATTATGTTTTGAAATTACATATTTATTCAACCCAAGCTCGTCTTTGCTCGCTACACTGGAGCTTCAAGAGAATATCACTCAAGATTGACTCAAAAAAAAAATTTGAGCTCGCAGGTCTCTCAAAAATATTTTCTATAATTCATTTCTCTTTTGCTTTGGATTGAAACATATACTTGGCACATCCCTAATTATCGTTCTTCTGTGTTTCGTGTTAGCTTTAAGAGTTTTTTCCAGCCAACTTAAGGTAAGTAATCGAGCTGGACTTTAAGCCACTAGGATGAGAGGATTGTGGATAATCCCAGTGGACTCTTCTGAATCTTCACTTCTTCACTGCTTTACATGGACGGACAGAAAAAAAACTACATAATTCCTTTTTGCCTTGAATTTTAAAATGTTTTGTTCTATAATGTGGACACACCAAAAGCACTTTATATTAGAAAAAGTATGATCTCCGATTTTCATGACATGTCTTTAATTCCAGATCGCAAGCTCACCTTGCCCGTTATATTAATCACCTTCTCTGACTAACTCTACATCTGTTAACCGGCTCTTTGGGAGCTTGAATCTATAACTAGTTTGTAAAGGTGTTACGCTCGAATCCAATTGTATTTGAGTTCCGCAAATAAAATAAAAAGTTTCTCTAATACAACTATGAAGACGACCTGATATAACAGTTTCAAACATTTGATAAAAGGAATTACATAGACCTGTGTAGTTAAGAAAATAACATCACAAAATTGTATAAATTAAGAATTTTCTCTTTATTTATAATATAACAGACATGACAAACAAAATATGATTTGTCAGTGGCATAAAGCCACAATCTTTTTTGGGCTAAATTTTAAATATTTTCACTTAAATAGTATACTTTTAAGGAGTCAAGTATTTGTATTTGAGAATCAAAAGAAAATTTATTATATAGATTTAAGAAATATGTGATTCGACCCATCTCTTATTTTTACTTGGGACTTAATTAATAGTCGGTTTTAACTTGTGGTCAGTTTTGTTACCACGGCATGGTCCCAATTATTCGAGGATTTAGGCAAACTTGGAAAACCACAAGCTAGGATAATGTGCAACACAAAAATATGCTTCCAACATTTTGAAACTCAGATTTTTTTTCGTGATTTTCCTGTCTCCTAGCACTTAACCTTTTTTCAAACATTTCTCTCACTCTTTTCTGTTTGTTTTTTTCTCTGATTACTTATCGCCATGTTCATTCACCAAGTTTCTTAGTTCTATTTGTCCCGAAGTCTTCATAATTTCCTAAGCCGTTCTCACCGGACATAAACGTCCACTGCGGAGTCAGGACTATACTGCATGTTGTATATACTCTAATATGAACCACACTTGTCTTTCTTCCAATTTTCATATGGCTCATAGTTTCTATATATTTTACTACTTATATTTTAAAATCTAGTCTGTAACTCCATCTTGATTCTTTGTTTGGCAAACATCCATGCTACAAGTTCCAAACATATTAGAGTAACGTATGCAACTAAAATATGTCCACACGCTAAATTCTTTTAAATGGTTGCGAAAGAAATAACTCTTTAATAGGGTTGATCAATTTTTATTTCTAGTCATTTTCTTTACTTTAAATTCTTAGGGGTGACCTGGCGGTCTAGAGGTAAGGTAAGGTGTCAGACTTCTATGCTGGCGGCCGGGGCTCAATCCTCGGTCCCGGCACAGATTTATCTTAGAGAGTAACAATTAATCTTAATTTTCACAGCTACAGTAGCCTCATGGCTTCTTTGGTGCTGACTGACAGCTCACAGCTGACTTCTGACTGGCAACATTTAGGTATCTACCTAAATTTTGACCGTCAGAAGTGACAGCTTCTAAACACACGTTTTTGCAGATCATATGGTTCGGCGTAGGGATACATAATTTTGTCTGGTAACTTTTCAAAGCTGTCAGTCAGCACCAAAGAAGTAATGGGGCTACTGTAGAAGTCTGCGAGCTAAGGTTTTTTCATTCATGCCTAGTACTTCGGAAAACTTTTAAGAGTTTGAGTATATTTATTATTTTTAAATGTTAAAATTAATATTTGTTTATTTTAAAACTAAAATAGTGTATTGAATATATCACCAATCAAAACAAACATAAAATGTAAATATACCACATCTTTAAAATGGGAGATTTTTAAAATGTATGAAAACCATGTTCTTAAAATAAGAATGACAATCATATTTAAAATTAGTAAATACTTTTTGAAAAAAAAAAAATTAAAACAAATTGATATATTGATTTTTAAATGATAGATAACACTTTTGAAAACCCTATTTAAAAATAACTACAACACTTAAATTAAAAATATAATAGAAAATATCAAAATGGTTTCAACTCTCATATCTTTAAAGAAATTACATTTGCCAAAAACATTTCAGACATTTTAATGAGTTAATATTTTCCCAAAATAAGCCTACATAGCTTCAATTACCAGAAAACAGTAAGAATCATAAGCTTTTATCTATTTGAAATGTTTCAGATTTCATTGATTAATCCTTAATGTAATAATTGTGCACGATTTATATTTGATAAAATATTTACTGTAATCTTAATCCACACTGATTTTAGACAGGTTTACTAACATAAATCTATAACTAATATTAATTAATTGTAGTTTTGTTGTATAACATTAAAACAAGTTTTAAATATCTGAAGTTTGAAAACATTCAATACGTATTTTCAATGTTAATATGATATTATCTTAATTAAATAACCTATACTTACCATTTGAGTTTAAAAAATCATTTGTACGTACATCAAGAGGAAGTTCGAAAATGGTGACCCTACAAAACTTTCCATCTCAATCATGAGTTTTGGTGAAGAGCTCGCCTCGAAGCTTGACATCCGACCACTCTCAAAGCCCTGATATTAGCTATCATGTCACGACAAACATAACGTTGTGATGAACTCTGGGGAAGTGGGTACACAAGGTCACAATATCTCCCCTCCTTGAGTGTGTGAAGTGTTTGTGGCAAAGTACAATACTTGCCACTGCCACTAAGTGTGAAGGGAGTGTTGCCGTCCACCCGGCTGCTGAGTTACGAACTCTTGGTAAGAACATGACCCATTCATGTGATTTAAACCAATTTGTTTCTTTTCAGAGAAAAACAAAGTTTTTCTGCTCGTCATATATTTTGAGGGAAAGTGTCTGAGTATATCATAACTGGACACTTTCCGTGGGTGTACTAATGAGGGTCAACTGGTCGACCTCTTCACGCGCGGCCCTCGCCCGTGCGTTGTCGAGCGCACACACACTCCCTTTTAACGCCAGCTCGACTTGTTGCGCAGGTCATGAAGCATTTCATGCTGTCGTCAGGCAAAGAACTGTACAACCACCAGGATAAAAGCGGTTTTTGGCTGTCGCTGGTGGTCCGCTCAAACTACGCCGGAGAGATAATGCTCCTGGTGACGGTTCGGACCAAGGGCGAGGAAGAGGCCAACAAAGAATTTGACATCTTCAAGCCACGCTTTGAGGAGTACTTTGGGGAGGGCGGTGCAGGCAGCGACTGCAACATCGTCTCTATCCACATGAAGGCCTCTTACCAGTAGGTTCCCCGGCCTCTGCATGATATCTGGGATAGACGGAGTCAATCTCCTACAATATCTCAGTTTAAAGTCAGGTGTACCAATGTGGGGGGGATATATTTCACAAAACATATTTTATACCTTTTTAAAATCAAATATATTTGACACTTTAATTATGCACACCTGCACAGATATATTTATTTTGACTTCTTTTTGGGTGTTTAAGACACGGAATTTTGTTAGATTTGGGAACTTTTTATTTGATAACAATATTGAGCAATTTGGGTGAATAAAAGTTATTAGATGATGTTGCTTGATACTTTAAATTTATGAGTAGCTTAATCCATTTAAAAAAATACAAACATACACTTTTTATAAATGTGTAATCAGAACCAAAACCTTCTATGTTGGATGATATGTTGGTAAGGTAAGTTTCACCAATAGTTGTTGTGATACCAGGAATGTGTGCCAAATACTTGTGACCACTTGAAAAGTTCTGTTTAGGTCCGATCAGGAAGTTATTATAACTTAAATTTTGAACCTGGGTCTGGAAGCATCACATTTAGACTTTTGAAATATTTGCTAAGTATCAAAATAAAAAGGGTTAAAGTAACATAAACAAATTAACTTGTTATAAAATTAAATTCCACTCGTGTGAATGCATATGTTCTGTAAAACGAATCTGTGAATTTATTTTTCGAACAATAATAAAATCGGTTTTAAGTGAGAGTGTAAATGCTTGGTTTTTCTAACGTTTTTATAATATATTTATTATTATAATAATATAGCTTAGTAATCATATCACAAGTGTCATCAGAACATTCATTCAAATTTAATTTAACTTATATTAAATGTGTTAAAGAAATAAAATAAAATTTCCCCACTTTGACAAAACAAGAATTCTCTTCTTTAAACTGATTCCTATATAAGCTAATAGATTAGGTTAAGATACACTTATCCTTACTGATATATCACAGCCGCTCACAACCCAATACGAGTCATTCTTTCATATCTTGCACGGGATCACTTTTAATTACTTTGAAATATTACAACTGTATGAATAACATCTTATTTTCTCTCCACCTTGAACTGAACATTATTAAATTAGTTGTAAGAACATGTACACACACCTAATCACGTCTTATGGCAAGAAACTGTGCATATAACTCGAACAACTCTGTACTTAATCCATCCTCACTGACGCTCTCCACACTTCCCTATCCTCGCATACTTGCTTCATTTAAACAACACACACTCACCAAGCCATTCATGCTCTTTTATTCTTAAACCTCTTAATATCTCTCTTTTTTACAAACTTGTCTACAACCCCTTCCTTTTGATCCACACATTCTATCTTTATATATTTGCTTCATCACTGCATCCAGACAAATCCTCTTCACATGCCCAAACCAACGTAACATGCTTCACATCTATAAAACAATGTCTGCGTTAACACACTTTTATACACTGCCATCTTTGCTTTTTTCGATATTACCTTTTTCTTAACAATAACCCACCCACATCCAACTACTCTCCGAGATTCATTCACCCGTTTGTCGATTTATACACCTATCTTAACATTCTTACAGAAAACTCTGTCCGGATACATAAACTCTTGCTATTTTTCCTTTCATACAAAGCTGACAATCATTTCCTGATTCGTCTTCATCAAAATCTTTCACCTTATTTTTGGAAACGTTTGTATGAACATTCGTTCTGCCTGTCACCACTTTCGAGTGATTTAATGCATCATGAAAGCCACTTTCATTCTTGACCATTAGTACATCATCGTCTGTTTATAACAGCACTCACCGTACGCCGAGCATCCCGCATACCATACACTTATCCATGGAGACTTAACGCAACCTGGCCCAACACCCTGTTCACTGTCAATCCACTCGCTCAAAGCTCCATCCACCCTAATAATAATTGCATTTGCTAACTATGCATCCATAACATACTGGCATTCTTCCAGTCGTTAGAAACACACACACCTTGAACAACTCTTACACTACAGCAAAAAAAAATTTGAAGACATTAACTTAAGTTGTTTCTTATTGCCTTCATCACCTACAAAAGTAACTCGTAACAGTTATTTAATCTTATTTTAGACACACGCGTGCTCTGGTGAAGCACATGTATGGTACTGAGTATTTGGAAGAAATGGCAGCCGGTTTGCGTGTTCAAATCTTCAACAAGACATACTTCTGGTCGAACCCCATCGGCGTGAACCTCCTGTGCGAGACAATTGCCGAGGCGATGGAACTGACAGACGAGACTGGGGTCGTGGAACTGGGGTGCAGCACCGGCATCATCGGGATGTACATAGCCAAGGTGAGTTCGGGACGGGGAAGTTTGAATTCACAAGACGTCTCTCTCCTTGGCAGCCCATTCTATCGCAAGCCTTATGCTTTGGACCATCAACAGCACTGAAGCGTCGTATTATTATTATAATTATTATAATATTGTTGATTTGGTGGTCTAGGGGTAAGGTGTCAGACTTCTGTGCTGGTGGCCGGGGTTCAATCCTCTGTCCCTGCACAGATCTATCTGATTACCAAACCCTTCCTTCACCTCTGACAAGACATCTTGTGAATGTGGAGATAATGCCAGGCCTCCACCGTGGTTCGGATTCCACGTTAAACTTGTAGGTCCTCCATTTAATCTCACAATCACCCTACCATTACACATTAGCGTAAGTGCGTATAACCCGAACGGGTAGTAAGACGCGGCAATAATAATAATATTATTATTATTATTATTATTACCACCAAATAACGTAGTGTTCCTCTAAAATTTTACATTATTTTTAATCAACATAATTAGTGTATGCGTCTAAGCCAAACAAGTACAAAAATGTTTAAAACAAATAATTCTATTTGTATTAATGGTACATCTCTCAAAAGGGACACTTATCACATGACTCGACATATGAGTGTATGGAAATAGGACAATGAGTGCAAGTAGTTAATAATTCCTATTGTCCGAGGTATAATGATGTTGTTCGTTGTCCCCTCCAGCGTTGTAAGACTGTCTTTGAACTGGACAAGTTGGGGACATCCTTGGGTCAGGCCAAGAGCAACGCCAAGTTGAACGAGATCGAGAACATGCAGTTTGTGGAGTGCAACAACTTTGATACTTTGCCGAGTCACATCAAGACCATGTTGAAGGGCTACAAGAGGGTGTGCGCGTTGCTCAACGACACGAGCAACAACGCAAGAAGTGTGTATGACTTGATTCTAGGAGACTTTTGGCTGTACACTAAACTGATTTCTATATTTGAGTCAATTAATATATGTATATATAGCCTAACATTTTATTCTAAGATGTTCAATATGGAACATTTTCAATATGAATAGGGATGGGACCCTCTAATTTGTGAGGGTATTTGTGCAAAATTCCAGAATTTTTTATTAAGGAAATCAACACTTAGCTGAATGTATGAATGTTAACTTTTAGTTAATATCTATTTTCTATTAATCTTTTATATTTATATTACCTCTTATGTTTATAGTTATTTACCAAGATTGGGTTAGTAAAATAGTGTATTCAATCAAACTTTAATTATGAAATATTAATTTCAGATTTAAATCTTTTAAATTTTTTATTCAAAAAAGTCTGGAAACTAATTTAAATATAAATTCATGGAAGCCATAAATTGGTCTTTTAATATTTTCCTTTGATCTTGCTCCAAAGGCCTCAAATAGGAGCACGAGGTTGTTATTTACATAATACGTTGTAATGTTCCAGCCACTGTGGAGATGTTGCTGATCCGGCACTTGCAAGCCGTGGAGAGGGTTATATACGTGATGATGGTGAACAAGGATTGTGTCCGCAATATTCTAGCCCTGTGCAACCCAGAAGGAGGCACTCCCTTCGTCATTGTCAAGGTGACGTACATATTTCTGTTGCTATATTCGGAAGAAGTAACAGGAAAGAGGGATAGGAACACACAAGGGTACAGACAAAATGCGGCTTTTAAAAGGACAATTGGTTGTTAGCGCCCAGTCCCTCGATCTAGGTTTTGTTCTTATAGAAACATACCCGCCTCGGGGGCGTAGTTGGCTAACGCGCTAGTCGTGTTGAGCTCGACTGCTGAGGATGGGGAGATCGAGGTTAGAATCTCGGTCAGGTGAACCGAGGGCGGTTTTTCCTAAATGGTTTTCCACTCTACCTCCACGCAAATGCAGGTTCACTTCCTCTAATTCAACCTTCCCAATTCCTAATTCATTAGCGTAATTAGTACTTAAAAAGCGTATAACCCGAACGGGTAGTAAGATGCGGTGCTAACAATATTTTTTTCTAATAGAAACACAACTTCTGAAAAGAGGAAACCCAAAGTCACAAACTGAAGAGAAAAAAAGAAATTGATTTACCACTTTCATTTTCCTCTCTTTTGTGTTTTTTTTTGTTTGCTCTTTCAGGAAGTTACATTGAATGTTTCACACCTCCCCCTTATGAGCTGTGATAATATTTAACCTAGCGGTAATGATCAATTTTCATCGGGACGTGGCAACGTAAAGTGTGGGCTGTGTTGTTTCTATCCATCTTTCCACATATAACAAAACATACATCAAAAGGTAGAAGTTTTCTTTCTTTCTTAAAGCGTTATATTATTAATTATAGTAACAGCTTGTAACTCTTTGTACCGGCGATAAACATTAAGGATCGTGGTATTAATAGAGCCGGCAAGTGAGACTGTAGCGACTGTGTTGGTTGCAGGTGATCCCACTAGATATCACCCCCAGTATTATTCACTCTGAGGTTGTGGTGGTCCTTGCCCGGCCCAAGGTCTTACCAGGGCTCACCGAGGTGATCACACCGAAACCAGGACCTCCCATCACAGCACCGGAGAAGTCCCAGAACTACTGGAAATATGTAAGGGGTCTGCAAAGTTTGGACACTTTAACAATTACAGTGCGCTGTCATTGAAAATGTTGACAGCTAAAATACTTGATTTATGTCCAATTTCTGCTATTTTGATCTATTATGTAAATCACAAATTAAGATTGAAATTAAAAAAAACTTGAACTAATGTAATGTGGTAAATAACTAGATTTATCAGATAAAAATGAATTATTACTAATACTTATGCAATAAAACTTTTTCAACATGATTTTAGTCTACACACTTTTATAAATAACCAGAATATTTAATATATTTGACTCGAGCCCACTCGTGAATTGAAAGATTGTACGTTTTGCACTCTTAAAATATATTACTTTGATCTATCAAGTTGAAGCCAAAGAAATAAGACTGTTTGATCAGGGATAAGTCATAATTTTCTTTCAATTTTATGACCATCTTGAAGAAATCCAATTGCATACCTTTAAGCACTTTTTATTCAAACCCATATTTGCATATTCTTCAAAATTCTACATATTCAATAATTTGTTTTTAGAGAATATATTTTGATCTACAGTTTAAAAATATCGACTTTGAATTGATTCCAGGGCGCAGCAACTGGGTCAAAGCGCAAGTGGTGGGACTCCAACCAGAACGCTGGAGGTGGGGAGAAAGGTCGGTCTGGGAAACGCAAGAACGCAGGTTGGGGGAACGCTCCTGCGCTCAACAACAGTCGCTACAACAGGTAGGCGGGCACTGGCTAACCCCCTAAATAACAACCAGGCTCTAGACCAGTAATTTAACACAACTGAGTATATGAATGTTATAAGAAATTTGGAATAAAACACTAGTCTAAATCATGGTTTAAATTAGGAGGGATAGCCAGCACACTTACCTAGGTGATACTGGAGTAGAAATTGTTTAGATAGAACATTAAAATGTACACAAACACATTTTAAAGGACAAGCTTTCACTGTCACAGACAGCTTCATCAGGTCAGGAGAGTAGACTGATGTAGTGATGGGCACAATCAATCAAAATAATCGGGAGTACTCGAGTAACTTTACTTGGACCTAGTTATTCTTTTATTTTCTCTTTTATTACCAGATAAGTGAGAATAAACCTTGTTAGCTGGACTGTTTACCCTGCTATTTCCGTTTAAAAGTAATATTCCCTTAGAGTTTATTTTTCACCAACAGTTTCTTCTGCCACGCAAAATTGACTCTTTATAATTTAAATGTAGCACGTGCATTTTCAATACAAAATACCCGCAGATGTAAGGTACACAATCAAAAAGCATGCAAACTAGGCGTATCACATTTCCGATTCTTTTTACTCGACACCTCGGCAGTCTTATTTTCATAATCGCATATAACAAAACTAATTATTGTATTTCTTAATTATTTTGATTATAATTTCTCCTTATTAAAATATAATTATTGATAAATTGAAACTAATTTGAGTAAGTTACAAAATAAAAAAATAAAAACTTGTTTTCACTTTTTAAAAGGTACAATTATTATCAATTTATTGAACATGAATGTATAAAGAAAAGTTTATGTTACTTCTTAAAACCCATACTTTCATAGTGACTGTACAAGCAAAGTGAAACCTGAAAATAAGGGATGGAGGTCACCGTCAGTGACGACTGCCAACTACAGGAAATGATTGTGTGGACATGTTATTAATATTGAATTCCAATGCAAGACTCCCGAGTAATGTTGTCCAACTGATTGCCACGGGATGATTCGCTAAAAATTACTCTAATCAATTAATTACTTGAGTGTGCCCATCACTAGACTGATTCTCTTTGTTGAACTGCAAGGTTAACTGTCCACAGCTAACGGTTTTTCAGTTATTACATCACTGTATAGATGGCAGCACTATGAATAGGTAGATAAACTAAAAATTGTGTTATATAATGTATTATTATTATTGTGACATTGAATATAATAAGTGTACTAGTAGGAAGGAGAGGAATTATCTGGATTTGATGATATATTGATGGGCCAGTCCCCATACCTTTAGTTGTGAAGGGTTGCATATTGCTTAGTTCAGGGATTTGACCACCTTGGTTGTGTAACAGTGATTTAAGTCCAGATTATGGGTGAAAGCTTGTCCTTAAATGGGTTTTTATAGTGTTTTATCTAAACAATTTCTACTCCAGTATTACCTAGGTAAGTGTGCTGGCTATCCCTCCTAATTTAAACCTGTGTTTAAAGAAAGAATGTTAACATTTCTACTATAATTATATTTCCTCTAATGTTCATTATTTTTTTCCAATATTTATTTTCGGAGTTTGAAGTTTCAGATTCTTAAAATACTGGATTTGGACCAACTCTAGTTTGGATGGTTCATCTTTTTAGTGTTAGCAAGAACTCCCAGATTGTTAGCAGTTAAGTAATGGTTTAGTGACTTTCAATTAATGTTTACAACTAAAAATTCCGACACTATCTCAGTCTGTAAAATGCTCGTCTACTGAGTTAAGGGTCCCGGGTTCGATTCCCGGCATGACCGAAAATTTTATCATTGGTGAAATGTGGGTTTCCCCTTTCACAACGATAATTAATGGCTGGGGGCTGGATGTTGTGTCTGTTCTATACATAAGTTGTATAAGTCATGTACTAATATAGTCAGTCGGATCAGAAAGGGCACATAAAATAATCAGGATGGGAATGCATTTAAAAATATTAATTTAGGTTCTTCAAGTGTCCATTTGTTATAAAATCAATAGTCAGGCTGCTTCCACACTCCCGGCTTATATTGAATCTGTTTTTATGGTGTTCTTGTCTTCAGGCCAGGACAAGGCTTGACTGGAATCGGAAGCAGAATCCAAATGGCTCTAACTCAGACTCTCCAGGTAAATAGTCTTTAGAAAGTACAGCAAAGAAAAGAACAGAGCTCGCTACATCTTATTTATTCTTTTAATATCCCGTATGCCCTTGATTTTCACTCATATCAAAAGGATATTGAATTGATTTTAATGTTTTGGCTTTCGATACCTCCATTTTTAGCACTCATATCTCAGTTAATTAATGTTCCACCATTGAAATGAAACAGAAATATTTAGAATTTGGTCATTTTTCTTTGTGGCCATTATTATTATTATTTACTCTTAGTTTTCTTTTCAAAGGAATTACAGGCTAACAATATATATATATATATATATATATCTTGAGGTTAAATCATGTATAACTACTTTTAAATGGTACAGTTTGAGGAATCAAAATTGAGTAGTAAAAATTTAGTTTAAAAAGAAAATAATAAAATTAATCAATTTACAGTACTATTACAAAAAAACATATTTTTAACTAATAATGATACTTCTGCTGTAAAAGCTAAGGCCAAGAATCAAACCCGGTATAACGCATGAAATACTCTCTCTAATAGTCTATTGTCATGAGAGGACATACGAATCTTTCTCTGCCTGCAGGGAATCCCCCTGGGCGCGGCAGTCGACCCCAATGCTGCAGTCAAGCTCGAAGAAGTGATTGTATCTGCGATCAAGAAAGCAGGAGTTCTTGATAAGGGTCCCAACATGGGAGGGGGAGGCGTAGGGTGCGGGGGATGGGGCGGAAACTACGGCAACTACTCCGGATATCCCGCAGGTAATATATTACACAACTAAACCATTAGATTCACATTTCAGAAGTACCAAAAGTTATTTGCTAGGTGTTAATGTAAGTCCGCTTTTTCAATTTGAAGCAAACTTTATTTGAATATATAAAAATACATTCTCAAAGCCGAATTGAAGTTTGAATAGTTTTTATTTTATGATCGAAATAATCTTTTATTGTAGCTATTAATATAACTATATACACTAAGATACTTTAAATATGTTTTAATAATGATAAATTAATTTATAACTACCTACTTACAAGTCAGTTATTTCAGGTTTTCCTCCTGAATATTATAGAAATAGGACCTGGAATTCTTGAGTAGATTCGAGCATCTAATCCTAAAAAAAACTTTGTTTTTCAAGTGAGATTTGTTTTAGAGCTCTAATTCTGTCGATTAGTGGTTCAGAACAAATTATAACAACAGGATGAACCTAACAAGATAAATGGCCTCACCTCTGTCCAACTTCTTGTATTTGTCTTGTGTTGTGTAACTAGTCGGGAATGTTCCAGGTAACGGGTACGGTTTCCAAGGCCCGCCGTCTGCCGGAGGGGGTGGTTACGGGGGGTACAACATGTCTGGCGCAGGCTACAACAACACATGGAGGGGCTATGGTAACACCGGTCAAGGCTGGGGTTCCGGCGGTGGGGCCGGTGGACAGATGGGGTGGGGCAACCCCTCTGGAAACGCCACACAGTCCTGGGGTACCGGCACCGGCACCTGGAGGTCTGGCGCCGGCACCGGTATCGGTAACAACATGGGCCAGGGGGGACCCAGATATAATTACTGAACATTGTGGAGTGATCTTACATTTTATATTTGTTTTAAGAACTTGGATAATTTTAGTGTCGGTGACAAAGGAATTTGCGTGGTTGGCAAATTCGTTGCTCGGGTGCTTTTCATTTTTCGCTAAAAATGTCCCAAAGCAAGTCTTTCTTTCCTTTTCTTCATTTGAAAATTGATATCTTTCTTAGCATTTCACTTCTCAACCAATAACTACTTATGATTAAATATTAATAGCATTAGATATAAAACTAGTATAAACCATTTGCTATTTCATAATTACTATTATATATTGATGAGACTAATATAATTAGTAAAATTTGTCGGTGGAGAAAGGTAGGGGTATGTGAAGTCCACTTTTTCAATTCGAGGTGAACTTGTGAAAATATTTGGTTTGGTTCTCTTATTCTTTGAATAAATATTATGTTGTATTTATTTATATAACCTTATGCACTCAAATCTCCCAGAATGTTGTTTATTGCACAGTTTGTAATATTTTCTTCTACAGGAGTGTGAAGTCCACTTTTTCAATTCGAAACGAACGAATTGAATATATTACATATTCTCAAAGCCAAATAGAGGTTTGAATATTTTCTCTTAGGCGCTTTATACATGAAAAACTATTATATTGTGGCTATTTATCAAACTTAAAGCACAATAATTATTTGGAAAATGTTTTTAGTGCACAATTGATTGTAATATTTCATGTTACCTTAACAAATCAAGTTAACACCACAACATGCAGTTCAATTTCTTGAGATTGTTTCTATATTAATATTAGTTAGTAATGTACAAAACAGCTCAGAATGGCTATTATTGAACGGAGTATCTTAGTTGTCGATATATTTATCGAGAAGTTTTGAAGCTTCACACACTCTTTTCTTCTAATCTGATAGATCAAGTAACTATCACAACATACAATTTCAATTCATATGAACATTAGTTTGTAAAATGTAACACCTGAAAAATTGCAAATTGACTTAATATTTTTATTGACGAAGCTTTGTAACTTTCTAAGCCGAATCTATATTGAAAGTCAAGACGTAGCTTTGTACATCCTTAGAGATTGATGTGTTTCTTGTCGCTTATAAAGATGTAACGTGTTTGTTTATGCTTTTCTATTTTTCTAATCAATTAGCAACCAAATTTGTTTGAATTTATTATTGAGGCGCTTCTAGACATTCTTGACAAAGAGATAAAGTACAAATAAACTTATAAAATGTACTAAAAAGAGCAAAATAACGATAAGGTTTATTTTAAAGATCAGTGTGATATAATTACTTCATACATTTATTTTAACTGAATAAAGAAAATATTTGCTTAAGTCCATAACATTATTTTTTTTTATGGGAGTAGGCTTACTTTATGTCATCACAACCAATTTCACTTCGACAAAATTAAAAAGCATCTCGAATACATTTATGAAGACCTTGTCTTAATATAACAATTATTATAAACAATTTGTAAAAGGAATTAGTAGATATGTGTAGTTGGGAGAGAAACAGGTTCACAAAAAAAGAATAAAACATTAAACACGTTTAATTCACTAAAATAAGCGGTCTCTATGTTGTTGATGACTTGAGGGGGAGGGGGCGCGAGAAAAGGGAAGATGTGAGTTTAATTTTCTTAACACGGTGATAACAACGGCTCCTGAATATCTGTCATCTCATCATTAGACGAGAAACTTTTTATATGAAGAGAAAAAGTGATTAAATTCTGGAACATCCTTGACAAATATTCGAGAAATTTTGAGGTCATCATGTGAAGAAATTTAAATGTTTGTGCTGGAGCAATATTTTATCTTGATAATTCTGAATTTTAAATCTAAAATAAATACTAAAATTTATATTTACACTTTACAGTTTTATGTAACTTTTTTTTTCTTTTTTTTTTTCGTTTTTCCTTGATAGGTGGAAGAAGGCACAGGAAAGATTGTTAGATGCATTTTAAAGGGAACCAAAATATAATTTACATGGGTGAATGGGGGAAATCACAAGACATTTAAACACGCCGTCTGTTTTTCGCTCGGGTTTGCAAAAGCTAGCTGGGTGTGTTGATTATAGGATGTATTTATATTTTGTTGAAAGTGGGTATTCCTTATTAGAGATTCTAACTATTTTAATTTAATTTTTGGGAGGGGGCGGGGGGGTAGTTGGTTGGTCTCACCCTCTTGTTTCCTTCCTTCATAAAAAAACTTTAGGTGTTTGATGTTT
Source organism: Timema shepardi (assembly GCA_902151425.1). NCBI lineage: Eukaryota > Metazoa > Arthropoda > Insecta > Phasmatodea > Timematidae > Timema > Timema shepardi. The sequence continues at coordinate 113,792 of CABFVX010001406.1, read as the reverse complement.
AGTATGTATCATAACTTTATTTAAAAAGTACCTTGAACAACCAAAACATTTCAATAAATTATGTTGTTTTTTTCTCTTTATCATTAACACCTACCTATATGACTTAAATGTATTAAACATTTTAAAACAATTGATTCATACTGTACTGCTGAAAAGGGGCCAGACTCACGAGAACAATATGACATTGTTCTGTTACACAAAATACGAGTTTAGATTAATCACGCAACATTAAGTATAACATGGTCAAAGAAGCACGTTGATAATGTTGTTTCACCGTCACGTTTAGGAACCATAAGTATTAAGGAGAACCTCAGTGAGGCATACAATGAGCATAATATAAAAGTTAAAAAGAACCATGAAATTTTGTCCAAAATAATATACTCCATTTACTGTGGAAACTTTGAAACTCCCTTACGTGGACACGATGAAAAAGACAATTCAGTAAATCCAGAGGTGTTTAGAAGATTAGTAAATTTTGCATCTAAATTAGATTCAGATTTGAAAAATCACTTAGAAACCGGTGCAGTCTTCAAAGGTGTTTCTAAGACCATTCAGAATGAGATACTTGACTGCCTGCTACAAATATACCACGAGGAGATAAGGACGGAAATTAGAAAAGATTCCTTTGTAACTATCATGTCCGATTACATGACATGTTTCAGAAAACACTCAAATGGTCCTTGTTCTGAGCTACGTATTTAATGGAGCAGATGGCATATCAAAACGTATTTTAGAACAATTGGACATAATCTATCAAGGAAATGGACAAAAACTGATAGCTCAGACATTTGATGGTGCAAATGTCATGAAAGGCAAATAGCAGGAGTTCAAGCAAAAATAAAAGCAGTTTATAGTAATGCACATTTCATTCACTGTTATGTACATCAACTTAATTTAATAATGAGAAATGCAAGAATTTTTTTTCCTAACATTCTGGCTATTCCATCAGTCTTCTCAAGATCACCACAACGTGTGTCCATTCTCAAGAAACATGGACGTCAGCATTCCACTTCCATCCTCTACAAGATGGAATTTCAACATACGGACCACAAAAAAAGCGATAGTACTGACCACTGAAGCTTATCCCATGATTGACAAAGGAAAGCTTGAAACTGAACTAAAAGTATTCTATTGTAGGACTGATATTCATAAATATTGCAAATTAATTGAGCTGCTGAAATTTATCTTTGAAAATAATCTAGATGTTTTTAGTGAAATTACGAAACTGATAAAAATCCTTTCTACAATTCCCATGACTACATCAGAGGCAGAGCGCTGCTTGTCAACATTGAAAAGAATAAACTTTTAAGAAACACTATGAATTCGGAAAGACTAAATGCGCTTGCAGTACTTTCAATGGAGATAAATTTCCTCAATTGCCATCTATGTATCAAGGAGAAAATTATTGAACTTTTTGCGCAAATTAAAACAAAGGATTTTATTTTTAAATTAATAGATCAAGCTTGAACTGTAACAATTTAAGTTAAAGTAGGTAAAAATGGATTTTTTGTTAAGGTTTTATCAAGTTTCTGAATAAATTTTCTTTTTATACATGTTTTTTTTTCCTTTTACACAAATTTAAAACAAAGGCTAAAAAAATTCTGGAGCAGCACCCCCACTAATTTTAGCTACGAGCTGCCACTGCTGTCAATACAACACCATAAACCAATCGAGTAGTAGAATGAATAGAGAAATTAACTTGAGCTCTGGGTCTTCAAGAAATGATGTGTATTTATGTGATAGAATATTTTGTATTTAAAAGATCCAACTTTTTGTTAAATGATTAAAAAAAAATTAGTGTGATAATTTATTTGATGTTTTATCTTTTGAGGTTAGTACATTGACTTTTCTTTTTTTATCTAAAATAATGTTTAAAAAAATTTGAAATATATTTATATTGGATTGGATTGAGAAACTTGAGATATTAAAAATGTTCAACACACATTCAATTCAAAACATAATAAGTCTAAAATAAATCTACTTGATTTTGATCTGAATCTATTTTAATAACATATTAGTCAATCTTATTTTTTTAAGCATGGGATTTGATTAGATAAAATATAATTAGCATTATATTCAATTCATACTCGACTAAAATACTTGTTTATTTGAAATTAAAAAATTAGTGTGGTTATTTATATAACTTTATGCACATAAATAGTTATTAAAAGGTTTAGTTTCACAATTATTTGTTAGATTTCGTTCAAATCTGATAAATCAAGTTATTACATCCAACATTTCAATTACTTTAGATAATTTTTTAATTAATATTGAGTTGTGATGTACATAACTGCTGATATTGACAATATTGGACTAAATTTGAGTATTTTTATTAACAAAGTTTCGTATATGTCTAAGCCAGAATTTTGTTCAAATCGAATTTGGAGCTGATGCTTGTTTTGAAGCCAAGTAAAAAGTTTAGTGACCTCGCACATCCCTAATAGTCTTAGTGTGTCCATGAGTAGTTATAATAATAATTTAAATATACACAGTTGGTGTCTAGTAAGTGTCTATGGTGTGTCTATTGACATAATATTATTTTTATGATTTCAATTTTCAAGATGTATTTCTTATAGTTAAAGAGATGCCTACTATAAGTATTTAGTTGAATCTTAGCAGATGTCGTGTATCTCTGTTGTGTCAATGATTGACAAATTTGTGTACAATTAGAAAATGTTTGTCTTCTTGGAAATAAAGTATAAAATACAACTAAACAAATAATTTAAAGTAGTACTTTTTTTTTTACTAATAACCCATTCATCTAATAATTATTTTCTAGAGTTGGACTAGTGGGCGTGTTAATAATTGTTAGTAATGTTGTAGCCAGGGATAAAAATAGATTTTTGTCCAGTGGCAGCGGTGTGAATTAGCTTTTATGTCTTTCTCATCATCTTTCCTGTACTTTCTTCCAGTGGTACAGGGATGTATAGAAAATCTAAGGCCAAGATTTTAATATTTGACTTTGATCACAATAGTCAAATGAAGCATGCATTTTTTTTATCAATAGTCGTCGATGGAAGGAAATATTTTTTGAAGCTAGAAACCACTTTGATTTGTCATATAAATCATGAATATTATTAGTTGGGGAGTCTTGGAAAAAAATTATGAACCTCAGAGGAAATAGAAAAATAAATGAATAATAGTAAAATACCTTTTAAAAAAGCTTATAATTATTTCATCATGACATACATTCATTCAAGTGTTAAATTACTGGCCTGGGATCTGGTTTTTAAGTTTGTCCAAGAATTAAGTAGGGGAATTAACTGCCGTGGGCAGTATTAGTGCTTTAAAAAACATTTTTTGAGGATTTGAATGCCATCCTCAAATAATATAATAGTGCGGTCGATGCCCCTTTTTTCCAGCCGATTTCGGGCAAAAGAACTATCTTCTATTGTTAGTAAAGGTGTGTAAAGTTTGAATATCGTTAATTCCCATTAAAATCAAATTGTTAATTATTCCCATTTAAAAGGCCAAGAAATCAATTTGGTGAAAATATTAAATTTCATTTTATTTCCTGTGTTAAACACATAACGGGTAGTCAAGATGTTGCGCAAAAAATAAACTAAAACTTGAAACCTTTTTTTTAGCACCGTGTGTTTACTACCCGTCCAGGTTAGACGCATAGGTACTAATTACAATAATGGTTTAGGAATTAGGATGGTTTAACTGAGTGAGAGGAAGTGCACTCGCGTTTGTGTGAAGGGAGAGTGGAAAACAACTTAGAAAAAAATCTCAGTGCGCCTGACTGGGATCAAACTCTTATCTCCCAGTCCAAGACGAGAGTAACATGTTAGACCAAAGTGGGTTGACCTCAAAGCTCACATGCTCGTCTGCTACTAGGCAATGTTCCTGTTTGTTCCTGTTTTGTTCCCTGTAACTTGTATGTTTAATATAATTATCAGACAGGTGAGATGGAGTGAAAATATATAAAAGGGTTTTTACAACTAAACGAAGACCACAGTTCATACTTTACATTACTGCCACTGGACAGCGGTAGTGGTTACCTCTTGTCACCGCCCTATCCCCAGACTAGGTTTTATTCTATTGAAACTCAATGAGGGAATGTGAAACACAAAAATAGGAGGGGGTGGGATTAGTGTGGGTTTAACATTCCCTACTGATTGGTTATGATACAATGAATCTTAGGGGATTGGGCAGTAACGATAGATTTCTTATAAGAGGCCGCAACAACCTCATTACATGTCTATATCATCTCAGTCTTACTTCCTCTACTCTCTCATGGACTTCCTGTTCCTCCACTCTTGCCCGGATTGCTTCATTCCTTATCCCGTTTCTCCTGGTGGCAGCTTACATGATCCTCACAATCTTCATTACCATGGCCTCCACTTTCCTAGTCTCTCTTGTAAGACACTCCGAGGACACTTCTCTTCTCCAAAGAAGGTCTCTTACACACCTTTAGAACAACTCTCCCTGCTGTCCTCTTCTCTACTTTCACCCTTCGCCTCAATCCTGCTTCCAAGGTATTTTACGTTTTACTCTTTGCTCAGCTCTACTACTACCCAAATCTAAATAGAATGTATAAAAATTAATGTAGCCACGTAAATGATTTTTTTTTTACTTCATTTTCTACAATGTGTAATTATTTCATATACTTAGAGCACTTCATTTTATACATTTTATATTTACAACAAAGATATTAATGATAGGGTTATATATCTTATTAGTTATTAATTTTTTATTCCCTTATTTTATATTAACTTTATTCTTCTGTTACGACGGCATGTTTCGGTGCTAATAGAAGACTAAATAAAGCTGATATAAAATGAGAAGGAAATAAAAGTAATAAACAAGAAGATATAACCCTAACAGTTATTACTCTTTACCAATTAAATATCAACATCATTAAAGAAAAATAATGCTACACAAAATTAATAATTTAAGATGGTTGCAAATCGAAAGGTATCGGACAGTTTATATATTATACTATTCCAGTCATCCCATATCCCTTCAGACTTTAAATAAAAACAAAATGGCTTTTCATATAACGTAAGTCCCCTGGAATCGTTTACATAGCTCTCACTATACGGTAGATAATGTCCTTAGAAGAAACAAGGGTCAACACGGTAAAACTATTCAACGTGCTCGTGTTGAGCTTCCGCTTCCCGCCAAGTATTCTGAACATTCTCTACGATCCATGTCCACCAGGAAGATTTGCTGAAGAAATAAATCCCACACACTACAATAAACAACCACGATAATACAAGAAAGTAGTCAACTTCCTTGGTTGGTACACTCGACACCGGGCCTCCGAAATCTGCAGACGTGACGAAGAGTTTACCTTCTGGCTCCATACCTGTAACAAACACAGGAATAAATACTTTTTTTTTACTTAAACGAGTATTTGATGACAACCTAACAACAGTGTGAAACTTAGCTTTTATTCTTACTTTAAAAAAATACAAATCTTAATTTTACATATAAATCAGCATCAAATAAAACATGCTAAATATTGAGGGGAGGGGGGGGGGGG
>CABFVX010001406.1:84488-107584 GCA_902151425.1 Timema shepardi | reverse complement strand
TAATATTTAGTACCGCGTCTTACTACCCGTTCGGGCTATATACTTTAAGTACTAATTACGCTAATGGATTAGGACTTGGGAAGGTTGAATTAGAGGAAGTGAACCCGCATTTGCGTGGAGTGAGAGTGGAAAACCGTTTAGGAAAAACCACCCTCAGTTCACCCGACCGAGATTCGAACCTCGATCTCCCCGTCCTCAGCAGTCTAGCTCAACACGACTAGCGCGTTAGCCAACTACGCCACCGAGGCGGGTAATAATTTTTTTTAAGGTAAAATAATAGAAGATAGTGGATTGAACCCAACTCTAATTGATTCTTAAGAGCTCGTTCCACCCCACAGATACTACATAGTTTAGGTAAGTAATACAGTTCAAACCATAGTATTGTGTTTTCTAGTTTTAAAAAACTAGAATTGTGACCAATAAAACCGTTTTACCATATTAAAAAAAATTAAACTTATTGTGGATATTGAGTGTTGTCAAGTGAAGAAAGCAGAAAACCGCACTTCTACTAAAAGTTTTCTGGTTTGAGTATAACCAATCGTGTAGCCAATGTCTCGGTCGATCGGGCGTGGAATGGGATCTAAATTTGCTATATAACATAGAGATACGGAGTAGGGTGTGCACCGACCTGGAATCATTGGGTGTATGTGTGCGCGCGCTCTTACTTTGCTGTGATTGGTAGTCTTTAGCAGTCCGTATCAATGAGTCCTTAGAGAGTTATAGAGTTGAGTCTACTTCTACAGAGTGATAAGGACTTAGGGCCAGTTACATAATCAAATTTAGTACAGTAAGTCTATTGTTATAAACTACAATAATAAATATTTTGTACCTGTATACTTTGTAATGAATTTGCTGAACATTTCCAAAGTATATTCCGACTCGTTAAATTTTGCTGCTGGTCGGCCATTATGAAAAATCATCAATGTCGGAACACCGACGATTCCATATTGAGTGTTAAAGCTGAAACAAAATGTGTGTGCTATTTTAAATATTCCTCGAAATTTTGATGATGTAAAAAGCCGACAAAACAATTCAATACAAAGAAAATAAATAGTTGTGTTTCATAAGAATATATTTAATATCAGTAACATTTGATCATAGTAAGAAAGGATGGGATGATATATTTCAAAATTATAATTTTGTTCTAAATGGGCATCCTGAGTTTTCAAATTACTTTTTAATTATTTTTTTGGCACCAAATCTTGATACCTTTTCGGATTACACGCTTATGTACTAATTACGCTGATGATTTGAGGGGTAAGGGAGGTTATATTTATTTGTTTGGGGGTGGAAAACAACCCTCATTACACCCGAGAAAGATTCGAACCTCAATCTCCTCGTCATTGACACACTGGTCTACTGCAAGAGTAGCGCCTTAGACCATGTGACCACCGAAGTGGATAGTTTTTAATTTAATTAAATGAGAGAGTTAGGTGCTCCCTTAGGTAAGTTCAACTCAAATCTCTTTTAGGAGTCATCCATAAACCATGTAACAAAGTTGAGAAGGGGATACTTCACACTTATGTGATGCTTCGTCTCTACCTAGTGTTCACCTGTGATGCTTCGTCTATACCTAGTGTTCACCTGTGATGCTTCGTCTCTACCTAGTGTTCACCTTTGATGCTTCGTCTCTACCTAGTGTTCGCCTGTGATGCTTCGTCTATACCTAGTGTTCACCTGTGATGCTTCATATCTACCTAGTGTTCACCTGAGATGCTTCGTCTCTACCTAGTGTTCACCTGTGATGCTTTGTCTATATCCTAGTGTTCACCTGTGATGCTTCGTCTCTACCTAGTGTTCACCTGTGATGCTTCGTCTCTACCTAGTGTTCACCTGTGATGCTTCATGGCGTCCACTGCAGCCATCTGAATACGAGGGAATACCCTCGGCAATGCGTTGAAGTGTGGAGCTGCCATGCTGCTGAATGGACAGAACCTTGCATAAAACAACAGAACAACACAGTCCGCAGGGGTGCGTCGATTAGTAATGTTGGGTTCTGTCACCAGAATGCTCACTAATCTTGTGTTGTTCACAAGCTGAAAGAAAAAAAGCAAATTTTTGTTAGGTGGAGGGGGGGTAAAATGCACACCAGTACAACTACATAAATTAGCTACTGGCAATACGATACCATTTGAATGAAGCTAAAATTTACAATTTTTGAAACTTATTCAATTAAAAGTTAAATTTATTAAAAAATGTCGTTACAAACCTCGACACTAGGTTGTTCCATTACTTTGCTTGGATTACAAGCGACCAGGATGGAAGTGGTATTTCCATCGTCTGTAGCGATTATAGCGACTCCGGTGGTATTGTCGTTTATTAGGGTTGTGTTCAGCGAGACAGGTTCGTCACTATCCGTTGTGCCCAACTCACTGACATTATAGGACACTTCGTCTCCAGCGACTTGGTTAGGGTCCTTCTCAGCATCCGTCACCTGGCAACAGTTTAGGCCGAATCTGCTATTATGTTGTTTTTTTATGTTAAAGATTATGTTGTAACTTAACTAGCAATTAAACAATGTATTATGTATAAAACTTGGTTGGGGTCAAACTCGGTCTTGTTAGGGCAAATGAGCAGCTACTTGAATAAAGTAGTATCTCTGGTTTAGAAAATTGAGATTTGCAGCCAGAGGTTTCGTGCTGACCATATGACACCCTCTAACCACAAAATGTTAGCATCATCATCATCATCATTAATGGCGGCGGCTGCTTGGTCGATATGGCACGCTTGCGAGCTCACACCAAGGAGAAAATTAATTTACATTTTATAAATGAATAATTATTTACGATTACAAACCAAGTTAATTTAATTCTGTTATTTTGTAATGTTTGCAGCAATGAACTTACAGAAATTCCAGGTATCTCGAATTCTTTTGCTTGAATATTTTTATCAAGTGGTTCTTCTATATTTTGAAATGAAAGAGAATCATCGCCGTTACTTAATTCTTCAGTTGTAGCACAGCGCAGCACTTGGAAGGACAAAATATAGAAAAACTTTTATTTCCATAATTTTTATCATTTAATATTCATTTCTAGACTTATATTATGTATTAATTTATTATTTCCGTGATTTATTAAACTCATCCAAATTACTAACAAAAATATATTTTATGATGAGACGAGATGAATTCATAAGAGCCTTCTTAAACAAGGAACAAATGCCTGGCATAAATAGAGGAACTTTTTCAATGTTGGTGACCTGGTGGTCTAGGGGTAAGGTGTCAGACTTCTGAGATGGCGGCCGGGGTTCGATCCTCGGTCCCGGCACAAATTTATCTTATTACCAAACCCTTCCTTCACCTCTGACAAGACATCTTGTGAATGTGCGGAATGCCAGGTCTCCACCGTGGTTCGGATTCCACGTTTACCCTACCATTACACATTAGCATAAGTGCGTATAACCCGAACGGGTAGTAAGACGCGGTGATAATAATAATAATAATAATAATAATGATAATAATGTTTCAATATTCACAAGATATCGAATGCCAAGTGTGTGAAGCTTCTTTTTATTTTATTTTTCACGTTTTACTACCCATTCGGGTTATACCATTTACGCCAATTACAATAATGTGTTGAATTTAGGTCAACCTTGATGGTCTTGGGGTAGAGTGCTCGCCTCAACACCCAATGATTGTGGGTTCAAACCCAGCTGGGGTTGACAAATTTGTCTCGAGTGATAAAAATCAGTTTTCTTCGGATGGAAAAGTAAACCCATCGATTATGTCTTGTACAAGAACTCTGGAAGGTGTGTGGAAATACCTTTCCTGGCAAAAATTAGCAGGCCCTGTTCTCGTTTGGTGATAATTAGTCAGTTCTGACAGTGTACATTTAATACCTAAAATAAATAAATATTACTATTAGCATCGAGTCTTACTACCCGTTCGGGTTATACGCACTTACGCTAATGTGAAATGGTAGGGTGATTGTGAGAAGAAATGGAGGACCTACAGTTTAACGTGGAATCCGAACCACGGTGGAGGCCTGGCATTCCTCACATTCACAAGATGTCTTGTCAGAGGTGAAGGAAGGGTTTGGTAATCAGATAAATCTGTGCCGGGACCGAGGATTGAACCCCGGCCGCCAGAACAGAAGTCTGACACCTTACCCCTAGACCGCCAGGTCACCAAGAATGATAAAGCATTTAGGAAAAACCACCTTCAGTAGACCTGACCGGGATTCAAACTCCGATCTCCCGGTCATTAGATTAGTCTAACAAAAGAATGCCTTAAACCAGGGTGGTCTAACTGGAAGCCTACGTGCCGCATTTGATCATCCGGCCACTGAAGAAGGTAATATATCGATATGATTAGATTAATGCGTCCGGGGGGGGGATAACCACCATTTGTTTAGGCCTACTGTATGTAATGTCTGAAAAGTACTATGCAATTTATAGGCCCACGTATTAAACGTATTAAAGTGCATAATGTGCAGTCTATCTATGACACAGCCATGGATAGTCTTGACAGCACAGAATTAGTAGACTTAAGTTAGTTTAGCTATTTTATTTTCACCCTATATTTAGTGCTTTTGTTTAAAAGTATTTTAAATTAAAAATACTTGTTAAAGTGCATGTGCACCATATTAAAAAGACAGCACAAAAGTTAAAATTGCTGTACAAGCCTTTATTTGTAAGCAAATTTACCTAATACAAAATAACATGTGTGCACTAGTAAATGCATCCCGACACTAATTACATAAAGTTACATTTGAATGAATTGCAGGTTTGCACCAAATGAACCAAATACAATATTTAATAAAGAATGTAAAGATTTCAAAACAACGTTTAACATGGACACTTAGATACCAAACTCTGAACACAAAATTATACCAAATAAAATGAATGAGATTATAATTTTGTCAGAGGTGAAAAAATGGTGTCATAATTGTATATAAAAAGAATCATAATAGATAAATTTATTTAAAAGCTATTAATTAAAATTATACTGATAAAAATATGTTACACATTTGAACTAATAGATGGTGTTGTACACTTTCTCTAACTGAACTGAGCCCGTCGAAATAGTTTTAATTGAACTACATAAGTATTTCTTAACGATTGAACTATATGAACTTCACTTTGAACTGTACGCCAATCTTTTAAGGTGGGCTTAGACAAATCAAAGGGTAATGTAAAACAAGGGCATTATTTTGCGTTCATTTAGTGTAAATTATCATCGAACAAACTACTACTAGCCAATTTACATCAAAAGGTTATTAGTAGAACAGCGAATTTGAGAAAAAGCGAATGAATACTTTTCGTGGTCGCATAGTGAACAAATTTTCAATTCGGATTCCCTTCCACTTCTCCCATTTGGTCGTTACGTGTCCATAAAAATTGAATATTATGGGGGGGACCCCATAAGATTGGTATACTATCTGCCCCCCTATTAGATTTCGGTAGCACGCTATATATACCTTACCTCACGGTGACTAATAGACAAACTCTAAGAATGCTCGCTCGGTTGGTATAAATGACGAAGAGCATGCGAACAGTTGCGAGGAACATTCTTTAGGGTTGAAAAGCGCTCGTTCAACTAAGCGGTTTTATTAAAGAATTCTCTAGTTAGGTGCCAGTACATACCTACAAGTTTGTTCACCTGTCTTTTTTTTAGCACCGCCTCTTACTACCATGGAGCTATTATATATATGGAGGGGCTATCTAGACCCTCAACCGAAGCTGACCTTGACTCAGGTAATGTTGGGGTGAGGGGGTATGAATCATCCCGTGTGGCGCGTGGCTGCTGGATTTCCTAGAAAACAGTTATAGGCATGATTCGGTAATTTTTTTTGACATGAAAAGATGGTTTTATCTTGCAGTGCATTTGGCTGCCACAACTGGTAGGAAAAGAATAATTACAACATAATAATTATTGTAGTCCAGTTTAATTTTACTATATTTTGTAAAGTAGTGTTAACAACTAGGGCATAATATTGTTTTTATGACTATATATACCTATACGTTATATAACATATATGTTATATTATATTTAATGAATTTAATAAACTGAGAAAGAAAATTATAAGTATTTTACAATTTTCGCCCTTCGAAACGGAATTATTATGTGCATAACAGTTACTATTCTCATAATTTACGGAAGTTAGTAAGTTAAGTTACAAAAAAAGAGAGAGAGCGACACTACAAAAATTAACAAAAATGATTATGTATAAATTGTATTTTGAACATACTGTAATTTTAAGCTAATTTATTAATATTGACATCAAAAATCTAGACTCTCGTTTAATTTACATTTTCAGACTCTTGTTATTACCCGAAATACAAAGTAATCTTTTTTATGTATTTTACATAAAACTAACGTAAATTTACTTAACATTTACACCCTACTTACATAGAGAATCTAAAAGATCTCAATCGGGTTGTATTCTAATTCAAGTGAGCTCGCGTCGCTTCCGCCCCCCCCCCCCNCCCCCCCCCCCATCCCCCCCAATGCTTCTAGCGTTAAACTGGGGGCCGATTTACTATGCCATACAGCAGCTCGATCCAATTCTCCTTGAGGGGGACGTGGCTGGCTTCACTTTCTCGCAACGATACAGTATATATAATAGCCCCATGCTTACTACCCATTTGGGCTATACGTTGCATGCTAAGTAATAATCCAGGATGGAGAAAGGTTGGGTTGGAATAATTATTTGAATCTACAACTTATATAACATGATAAAGAGTAGGGCCATAAATGGCTTTGCGATCCTACTTGGGGAGAATACAAAAACAATTAAATAAAAGAAGATGCCAGGAAAGCCAATGGAAAAATTATGAAATATCGAGTTGTTGCATTCGCTCGCATTTTAACACATTTGCTGTTCTACGACAAGTTCTTTTGGTGTATACGAGTAAAAGTAGCAATTGGTTTGATGGTCACTTGCACTGAACGAATGAGAAATAATGCTCTTGCTCTATATACTTAATCGTTTGATCTTAATATAACTAAAACTATTTTTACAACTCGTTCTTGGTCTCCTTCACTTTATTCATCTCACTGGTTTCCAGTTTAGTTCTTCTTCGGGTAAACTTTCATTCCGCATTCTTTGAATGTGTCCATACCACATAAGGTGCTTATTTTGTATATTGTCTATTATTATGTATGCTACGCACATTATTTCTTTAACAAGCTCGTTAGCAATCATTCTTTCCTTTCTAGATTTTTTCATGGTCCGTCTCCAGAAATCCATTTTTGTAGATTTTTAATGAATAATAGTTAAAATTATAATCACATACAGCTTTGCAGTTTGGCCTCTGGAATGAAAATTTAAGAGCCTTCTCGTTTATAGTTTAATCAACGTTGGTTGATGTATAACCATGTGATTTTAATAGATAGGTATTTTACTATGTACATCCCTATTAATTCAGAATTTGATCAAATCAAATATATTATAAATTAATTATTATTGGTATAAGTATTATATATTCAAAATATAGATTAAATAAATATATTAATATTACACACATTTTTTGACATAACTTTATAACAATATTATAGAACAGGCAAGTACTATATATACTATATAGCTCTACTATAATTTTATTTGGACTAGATAGTATGAATATAATAATAATCATTATTATTAGGTGTACTGTCTTACTACAGGTCCATTCTTTTGTCACTGAAACTCAGTAATTAATTGTTTACATTATTATTATTAAAACTATGTATGCGTTATTTGGTAATGGGACTAGATTTTTAGTATACTTTGACGTGTTTTACATATATTTCACATCAACATTATATAAATAAAGTTAAACATAAATCAATATTCAAACATCTGCAACTCAATATATATCTACCTTTCTATTTATCAGCTTACTTTTCTTCTAATTATGATATTAATTATGATTCTATCCCCTTAAGATGATGTTACATTATTTATTGACATTTGTTAGTATTTAATTACCATTTTATATATATCAGTTTAAGGTTAATATAGACCAATTTATAATTTTTTTTATCTAATTGTGTTTTTTATTCGCTACTCAAGTGCACAGCTTGTTTTTCCTTAATCTTTGTTTTGAAAAACGAAAGGGATGCATTAGACATTGTGACGTCATATGACGTTATGTATACAGCTGTTTTTGTCTGAAAAGAAAAGTAGTTTAATATAATGTAAATTAGGTACTTCTATATTTAATCATGACTATATTAAACTTAATAAAGAGAACTTAGTCTTAATGAAGCTGTAAATTGTGTTGACGGCCGTGTCCCTCACTTTATCTTTGTGAAGAAGCAATTTTAACTTTCGATCTGTTCAATTTGGCCTTGTAAGTAGACAAGACTATAATATTTTTATATTATTTTCTTTGTAAAATGTCAAATTCAAACTTAGTTTGTTTTACTTTTCAAATACCGGATAGTCCATAGTAAGTATTTATGGTTTATTACCAAATTCAATCATCTTTTTTTGCATAATAGCTTACCATGTAAGCTAAATAGGTAGTATCCAGAGCGTTCTTTGTAATGTTGTAATAATTCAAAAAGCTTATTATACTAGACCAAAATTAATAATTTACGTTTCAATTTAAGGATCCATTATTTGTTGTGTATTGGTGTTTGTATTTTAATATATTAATGTGTGAGATGATAAATCTAACCATTTATTTATTATAAGTCCAGCAAGAAAAAATACTGTGCATGTATAGGCCAAACTAATATTCAAGGTTTTTTTGAGTGGTGAATTCTTATTTGAAGTTTAGGGTAAATAACGCTTATGCCTTATTTTATCAAAGGCTTTATAAAAGCAAAAACACTTCAAATCAATATTAATGGGCTAATCATAGTTGACACATATATGCTAAGTGCTGGTATTTTGCATGTCATTATCATGATTATTGGTTTATTAGATTACACAATAATTACCCAACTTGTGAGTCATATAAAATAACTCATTTGCATTTAACCATGTTGACCCCTTCTACACATTACCTGTTCATCCATGACAACATTGTGGAGGGAAAACACCTTTTTTTTTAATCACATTTGGAGATAGAGTGTAATAAGGTGGACTGGATAGAACTCGCTCAAGAAATAGGTGGCGTACTTTTGTAAGTGTGGTAATAAAACTTTTGAGTTACTAATGCAATAGAATAAATACATATCCATATTTGTATGACAAAGTGGGAAACTTGTTAGGACAAAACAACCTCGGTACATCCGACCGGCATTCAAACCCCCGATCTCCAATCCAGGCTTTCGCGAGTGACGCCTTAGATCATTTGACCACCAAATTGGCTAATATTTGTGTTGATCATTAAAATTCCTCCTTCATATCTTATGTCCAATTTTTTTTTATTTCCAGACCTTTTCCTGAACACAAACATGGATAGTGACATTTGTGATGTCGACATGACGGCAGTGTTGCCAAAGTTCCTGGAGCCTTCGAAACCTATTATAGAAGTATGGATGGAGAAGTTTCATAAACAAATCTTGTCGGGCACACATTTTAAAGACCATTGGCGACTGTGGGTGCCCAAACTATATAGCCCGGAGCCCAACGGGAGCTGCCTGGAGTGGAGTTTCGACGAAGACAAAGCTCAGGAGGTACTCTTTGAAACTTTAGAAAGGTTTATTTGCAACGGAGACCCTCAAGCAGTTTTGAGTAAACTTAGCCAGATGGACAGCCCTCCGTCTGTATGCGGGCGAGTGTTTAAGATGGGGGAACCGACGTACAGCTGCCGAGAGTGTGGAATGGATTCTACGTGTGTACTTTGTGTGGACTGCTTCAAGCAGTCGGCTCATCGCCACCACAAGTACAAGATGGGGACATCCAGTGGCGGGGGCTGCTGTGATTGCGGTGACACGGAAGCTTGGAAGACGGCGCCCTTCTGCGACATCCACCAAACTGGTTCAGACACCAGTCAAGATACCGGAAAGTCTCTCCCGGAAGATGTGGCCGAGAGAGCTCGCATCACATTCTCGGCCGTTCTTAAATACGCTTATGACTTACTGACACTAGCACACTCTCCTGGTCTACCATCAGAACTGCGGGTGAATGAATTTGAAGACGATCCTCTGGGTTTTTGGAACGCTCCTGACACCTACTGTACTGTACTCTTCAATGATGAAACCCACACTTTCGAGCAGGTGATCAATACGCTCGCGAGGGTGATCAAGTGTACCCAGAAGGACGCTATAGAATTTGTCACAAACATTGATCGGGAAGGCAGAGCTGTTGTAAAATGCTCGACATTCAATCACTGCAATGAACTTAAAACCGAGATTGAAAAGTTCACATCTCGACATGGCAACCGCGCGTTGAAGGTTTTGGTGGTTCACGCTCATGTAGTAGCACACCAGTTGTATGCGATAAAATTGCTTGATTGGCTGCAAAAAATTCTTGGTTACTATGAAGGTTTTAGAATACTCTTCAGTAAAGTTGCTCTAGAAAACAATTCTCCAGACGCATCTATCATTGAAGGAATTCTCCTGAGAGATTCTCAACTGTGGAAGTCTGCCCGCACGCACTGGCATCGGCTCATAATATCGGGCATGTTGATGGATTACGAGAGTAAAAAAGCCTTTGCCCAAGTATTTACAAAACATTATGGATCTGTCCTCAAGGATTTCATGAGGGATGATCATGATCACTCCTTCTCGATCGCTTCGATGTCAGTTCAGGTGTATACAGTGCCAACATTGGCTCATCATTTGATAGCCAAGGAAAGTGTTCTTTTTGTCCTCCTTAATGCTTTCCTTTCAGAGTGTACTCGAAAGTGTAACAAATTAGGAAAACTAGAGTTTGAAAGAAATATTCCATCTGGGGCATTCAAAAGGGCACAGTTCATCCTCTACGATCTGCGGTATCTTCTCAGTGCCAAACCTGCCACTTGGACAGACCCTCTTCGTAAAGGGTTTCTTCAAGGATTGTCGCTGCTTCTGAAACTTCTTGAAATGATGCAAGGCATGGATCTCGTTACCAGACAAATTGGGCAACACATGGAGTATGAGCCTGAATGGGAGTCCGCCTTCAACCTTCATATAAAACTATCACACGTTATCACCCTGGCTTTAGAATGGTGTGGTACGGACCGTGTGGTATTGATCAAGGCATATAGAGCAACTCTGACGAAAATATTTGAAAACCCGTGCTTCGACCCATTGCAGAGCGGTGACGTTAAGGAGTTGGTCGACCACTCTGTTACTTGTTTGCCGTACGATGTTTCTACTCAACCGATATCTGTTCATTTGCCTCTCTCTCGTTTCCTAGCTGGCTTACACCTCCATTTGGAAAAGTACAACCTTAACTTTCTTAGTCAAGAGTTTCAGATCGCTCACAAGCCAACTCCGGAGCAGATAATCGAGCCGGTTTTGAGGACGCAAGTTATGATATCACAGGTACATGCCGGAATGTGGCGGCGTAATGGGTACTCTCTTCTCAACCAGTTGTACTTCTACCATAACGTAAAGTGTCGCTCAGAAATGTTGGACAGAGATATTGTTCTGCTGCAAATTGGCGCTTCCTTGATTGAGAGTAATGAGTTTCTTATACATGTCTTGAACAAATTCAACCTTTTGAATTGGGCACACCCTCAGTTTGAACAGAACGCGTTGAAGAGTCCAGAGGAAGACAGCATGCGTCAGACTATGAGTCTTGTGGAGGAGTTTCTTAGTTTACTGGTGGTCCTGGTGGGCGAGAGACATACACCAGGTGTCGGACAAGTCACCCACAATGATCGAACCAAGAAGGAGATAATTCATCAACTCTGCATTAAGCCTTTGCCTCACTCAGAGCTCAACAAAACACTCCCTGAAGATGTGAATCACGAGACGGGTATGGAGCACGTCATAGATGAGGTTGCAGAGTTTAAGAAACCTCCTCAAGGCACCGGTAAGGGTGTTTATGAACTAAAACCTGAATACTTTGAACAGTATAATGTGTTCTTTTACCACTATTCTAGAGAAGAACTCTCAAAGTCAGAAGAGGCTCAAAGGAAACGAAGGAAACTGGCTGGGGAGCTGGAGTGTTGCCCTCCGCCCCCTTTGCCCCCCCTCTCGGAGGGTTTCCTCATGATATCCAACCTGTTGCAGTGTGACGTGATGCTACATGTCATGCATATAGTGTTAGAGCGAAGCGTTAACTTACGTGCTCGAAGTTTTTCAGAAACTCAACTTCACAAAGTGTTGCACTTGATTGGTTACGCTCTTTTAGAAGAAGAAAAACAGCACTGCCAGTTTATGCTTTTCACAGAGCGGGCGGAGAAATGGGGTCTCGAGGGTTTGATTGAAGAACTTAGTACGAGTCCCAGGGTGGAGGCCCACAAGGACCTTCTGGCATGGACACTCATCAAATACCGCAAAGTAGCTGCCCCTCGACGGGGCCCTGTTCAAACTGTCCCAGCGCCACTACCAGAAACGTCGGGTCAAAATGAGCGCACAGCCAAAGAAGAGAAAGAATGGAGGGCCAAAATGGCAGCTCAAAAACGAGCCAAGATTATGGCTCAAATGACTGCCATGCAGAAGAACTTCATGAAGGAGAATGCAAAACTATTTGAAGCTACTCTAGTTGAATCCGGAAAGACAGGCGAATTGTCAGGCTCTTCCATGGATTTGTCTGAAAGTTTTGAATTGAAGCCGGTCGCTTTGGGACCCAATCAAACGACCAAGATAAATTTGGAGCGAACATACACGTGCATATTGTGTCAAGAGGATCAAACTGTGACGGCAGACAGTCCGGCCTTGGTCTTGGCAGCGTTTGTACAACAGTCGACTGTATTAAGCCAACAACGAGGCGAAGAATTGGCCCTAAATGAACCCGACCCTTTTTACCTTCAGTCGACGTTAGGTCCTTCGCCACACACTGGAACTTGTGGCCATGTTATGCATAGTCACTGCTGGCAAAAATACTTTGATAATGTTTTGGCGAAGGAAAGTCGAAGACCTTACAGATTACGTCAACCCACAAGTTTTGATGTAGATAAACATGAGTTTCTATGTCCTTTATGTGAATGTCTCAGTAATACAGTGCTACCTCTGATACCACCATTGGGCTCATTGCGGCAATCTAGGTCGTCTGCTCAGAGTTTAAAATTTGAAACTTGGATAAAAGCTTTACAAATTGCACTCAAATACAAAAAAGAGGGTTTTTTCGCCATGTCTTCATTAAAGAATGCTGCTGGACGAACCCCAAATCCTCCCAGCCTTCAAAATCCAGAAACAAGTCCAAGCTCATCTCCTGAAGGTGTTTTTGGAATCGCAGATGACACAGAAGGGGAAGGAATCGTAGCCCAACAACTCTTTAACACTTGTCCGATTGACCAAATAATAACAGACTTGGGAGAGTCAGGAGAAGAGTTCTCCAATCTTTTCCCAACGGTTGAGAGTGAATTAAAACTTTCTTATAACCTTACAGAAATGATATTCCTGTTCTCACAAGCAACCTACACAAGAGGTTTGGGCGTGAACCCTCACCTGGAAGATTCCCGCGTCCCGCTGCTAACGTGGAAATCTTGCGCCTATACTATCCGCTCCCTGGAATGTCTCCTACAGGAATTGAACAAGCCATTGTTCGGAGAGCTGTCCAGTAGACAGCAGGATTGTTTAGAGGGCTTGGTACGGCTGTGCGGTGTTTTGGCCAACGCCTGGAATCAGCCGCGTGTGATTGCCAGTCACGCTTTGCATCTATGTTCTATTATGCTGGATAATCATTTCGATGGCCCGTGCATCTTGGACTGGGATGGTTTCGGTATTTTAGTACCTTTTGCGCTAGCTATGCCAAGTTTGTTTATGAGTGGGCCGACCATGCCAGTTCCAACAGGAGGTGTTGAAGATCTCTTTGCGTTGCAGCTGGTGTTTATTTCCAACATTGTAAAGATACTCCTCACTGCAGATTTCAGTAAGGGGATTTTACCGATGGATGTGGATGATTCCCAGCAAACCAATGAACCTTTGCTAGAGCTTCTCACCGCTTTGAGGAGAGAAGCTGGAATGGATACTTCTCAAATTCACGAGATGAACGCACACACAATCTGGCTTCAAGTGAAGGAATGGAGCTTACCCTTCTTGCGTTGCTCTGCACTATTTTATCACTTCTTGACCGGTGTTCCGGCAGCTACCGTTCTCAATGAACTGGGAGGAGACACCTTTGAGAATCTCTGTAGTTACCTCGGCCTGCCTTCGACTTACGAGGGTTTGATGGGGGCCACAATTACCAGGACACTGGCTCTTAGGTGGGCTTCACACATCAAAGTGAAGCAGGTCCTATCCGGGGCCCAGTCTGGGCCCTACGAGAAACCCATCCCGTCAATCAACCAGCTAGTGACTCTACCGACAGATTACAGTGAGCTGATAAACACTGTATCCATGTTCACCTGTCCAAACAGTGATCACGATGATTCACGTAACCCCACCATGTGTCTGGTGTGCGGAGAGATGCTGTGCTCCCAGAGCTATTGCTGCCAGACGGAACTCAACACGAATCTGGTGGGTGCCTGCACGTTCCACGCCTACATGTGCGGCGCGGGTGCAGGGATCTTTCTGAGGGTGCGCGAGTGTGAAGTATTGCTTCTAGCGACCCCCAATAGAGGGTGCTTCATGTCGCCACCTTACTTAGACCAGTATGGTGAGACTGATCAAGGACTGCGACGGGGGAACCCCTTGCGACTTTGCCCGGATCGTTACAGGAAGCTTCACTTGTTGTGGCTCAGTCACGGTATCCATGAGGAGATCGCCCGAGCCCTCGAGTCCACCACTACTATCCTCTCCACGCAGTGGCAGCACCTATAGTTAATTGGTTTAAAATTTACACTGCTGTACATTCATATTGTTTTAATTGCTTCAAGTGTGTAATAGATACTTTTTTTTGTTGATTTTTAAGTATTACTTTTCTTTTTAAATTAAATTTGAAAAATTTGTGTACAGTATCTTTTTTTTTTAAATATAATAAAACATTTAAGATTATTATATGTTTATTAGCGCATTATATTCTATACATGTAGAGGAGGCTTATAAGTAAATTTGCCTATATATTGTACTATAATGAGTAGTGTATATTTGTTGAAGTATATATTTATTTATTTTTGGATGACTTGCTATAACAAACGCTAGATATGAAATGTTTAAAAAGATTTTTTTTAATACCATACATCGTTAAAATATATTCCTAATCAGAATATTACGTTTTGACATAAAAATTATGGTAGGAATATAAACTTTTACAGCCTGAATTTGTTATCATTGTTTGTTTAAAAAACATATGGAGCACAAAACTAACTCTTTTTTTGTAATTGCTCTTTAATTTTGTGTGATACAACTTAGATCATTTACTTATTTTAAATTGATTTATATTTTAATGTTTAAAATTGTAAATTAAACTCCTTTTTTTATGAGGCTTGTTCATAGAATATTAATATTTATTTTGCATAAATGTAATTAACAGTAAAATATACATCAGTAGGTTAAGACTGTTCCTCATTAACGGCTAAAGGATACTAAACATTTGCTTGGAATTGTCTTGATAAAGCACAATTCCTATTGTGCTGCCTGAAAGCACTACTTATCTACTGCTCCAAGTAATTTACTTTTAAACCTCAGATCTATTTTGGCTTTAAGACAAATTGTTCTCGATTACACTCTAGATGTGTCCAGACCAGTTGTTGGTGGACGGATGAATTTCATATTTGGCAGAGGGATCTCTTGGTGATTAATGGAACTTTTAACTATTTTTTTAAAGCTAGATATTAACATTCCTTTCAGCCAGTATGTCTCTTTTTATTTATTCAAACTCATATCAACCTTTTTTCCAGCCTGCGGCTGAGTCAGTTTAGAGAATACTTCCATCTTCCTCTATCTTTCCACCATTCTTCCTTCTTTAATCGCTGTCATTACTCTCCTCCGGCACACTTTCTGTTAACTGCAGCTCTCATCTCTTTGTTGATCCCCCTCGCAGTATTTTTTTCTACATACATCATCCCCATAATTTTCTTTTCCATCCTCATTACACGACCATACAATCTCAGTCTTGCTTCCTCTACTTTCACATGTACTCCAACATCCTCATTACATCCCCATACAATCTCAAACTTGCTTCCTCTACTTTCACATGTACTCCAACATCCTCATTACATCCCCATACCATCTCAGTCTTGCTTCCTCTACTATCTCATGTACTCCAACATCCTCATTACATGTCCAAACTATCTCAGTCTTCCTTCCTCTACTAGGGATATCATGTGCTCCCACTCTTTCTAGGATAACTTCATTCCTTATCCTGTTTCTCCTGGTGGCAGCTAACATGCTCCTCACAATCTTCATTCCTATGACCTCTACTTTCCATGTCTCTCTGACATTCAATGCCCGTGTTTCTGCTGCATGTGTGACAATAGGTACAGTACAAAGTACGCCCTGTACAACACTTCAAGGTGCACTTCTCTTCTCCATAGCAGATCTCTTACAGACCTATAGAACAACTCCCTCTGCTGTCTCCTTATTACATCCTCTCTACTTCCACCCTTCACCTCAGTCACGCTTACATCTAGTTTTATAAGGCCATGTACTCTTCCTTGTCATTAGCATCACTTCACACTTCACCATGTTAAATTTTATTCCACACTCTTTCACATCCTTATTCCATTCCTGTTCCTGTACTTCCTCTTCCTTCTCCCCTCATACCATCTAGTTATCAGCAAACATAATGGCTTTAATTCTCTCCTCCCCGAGTTTTCCTTCCACTTAATTCATGACTATTTCCACTACCATTACAAATGGTCACTCCACTGCTTCACTCCATCTTTTATTTGGCATCACTCTACATACTCTTCACTCTTATTAGAACTTCTCCACTTTCATAAATACTATAACCCAGTCCTTCCCAAATTCATACCTTCTTTCCATCAGCTGTCCTATAGCAAAGATTGAGTCTTCGTTCCCAAAATCCATGCTATTGCTCTAGCCATCTTCCTTTCATCTTATTTTTTATGCTCTTTTCCAGTATTTTCTCATATTTTTGTACGATGGCACATCAGCGTTATTCCACTATAATTCACTACACCTCTCCCTGTATCCTTTGTTAAAAATCAATACTATAATTCCCTTCCTCCGGTGTTCTGGTTTCCTTCCATTCCACTCTCAGCAACTTGTATAACCAATGTATTCCTGCTACCTTTCCAGTTAGCTCATCCACACCTGGTGGCTGCTTTTCCTGGTTCCATACTCTTTAATGCATCCTCCACATCTCTCCATGTGGGACCCACTTTCACCTCTCCTCTTGTTATTTCTTCCTGCTCCTCTAATTTACTCTCACCCTTTTCCTCTTACAGGTCGAAGATCTTTTAAAAATACCCCCCACCCCTCCATACTTTCTTGAACTCTTCTCCATTCTTGCCTTGTTCTTCATTGATAATTTTAGATTATTTTTCTCTCCCTTCCTGTTTATTATCCGGCTATATAACACCTTATTAGTTTCTTCCAAATCCCTTTCCAGATTATCTGTCCATCTTTGCACCCAATCCTTCCTGGCTTCCTGTACGACAAACTTCGTGCTTTCTGGATACTTTTTTCTTCTCGCCCACCGCTTCCTCCACTCTGTCTTTCCACTAAGGTGTCTTCTTTCACTTATTACCCCACATCCCTCCTCTGCTGCTCCTGTCAATCTCATCCTCGGGCATTAATCTTCTTGCTTTTCATTTTTAAGCCTCCACACGCTTCTTTCTTGTTTCCCAGCTTTTCTCCCACATTCCCATCCCTCCTGTGTCGCCACCTGTGGTCACTATCTAGAGCCACACTTGGTATCCCCATAACGTTACAGTCCGTCTCTTCATTTCTTTGTCCGTTACAGACTTCCCCATTCCAACTGTATCTAATAATTTTATGGCTTTCTCTTTTCTTCCTGTACCATCTATTCACACAGTACCATTAGTCTTATACTTCCCATCCCTCATGGCCTAGAACTTCCTCGAAACCTTCTCTCTCTTTCCCAAGTTGAGCATCACCGATCTACTCCGTCACTTCCCGCCCCTATAACATTTCCCATCCAGTGTTAGATAGTCTTTTCCCCAGTTTCCGCACCCCGCTTGGTGTCACTCATGCTCGGAACATCTGCTTCGGTGGCCACATGGTCACAATAAACTAGACCAGTTGGCCTATATTCAAAGTCCCTATCCGCCGGCTATGATTGTCCTTGTTTCCACTGCAACATCTAACTTTATCTTGTTTTGTTTCGGACGTCATTTTAATAAAATGTATTATAACTGGTCTTTGTTCCTCCTGATTCCTGATCAACACTTGGAGTAATAATTGAAGTGCTTTCGGTCAGCCCACTCATCTCCCATTGAACTTAATAAAGTTTACATTTTATTCATAGAAAGACTATATTAGAGCTATATATCCATTACTCTTTCCAGTCTATGGCCTGGGTCCGTTTTTTTTTATTCCAGCCATATTATATTCTCCACCACAGGCTGGCTAGGTCTGTCATAGCTTCATATGCCTTGTAATCTTAATTTAATACTAGGACAGGCACAACATACAAACGCCAGGCCCTTAATTTATCAATGTGTGAAAGGTTAAACCTACATTTCACCAATTATACATTTTTTACCCATGCAGGGAATCAAACCCGGGAGCCAGTAGACACACTACTGACTGAGCTAACGTGTCTGATATATTTATAAACAAACCTGAACTTTGCAAACATAATATAAATGAAAGACTAATTTAATTTATATGTATATATAATTTGTCTCATTGTTATTTGCAAAGTACAGGTTTGTTTACCGGAGAGGGGCTAGTAGAGGGACAGGAGGGGGGGGGGAGAGTGTTTTAATGTGATCTTTTGTCACCTCTGATCCGTAGTTAGTCGCTTATTCCACTGAACTGGGTTTGTCTAACAAAAGTGCCAATAATGTTGGTTCTTATCTTTATCATATCTACTGAAAGTTTTGGGAGTCCAAACTATTTTAATGGTCACTTATTTAAAAAAAAAAATTGGGTTTTTTTTACTGTCATGTTCTTAAGGTTTAAATAATAGACTTAAGATAGTTCTTGTCCCCCCGCTACAAACTCACGCCACATCTACGAGTTGGCTCGAAAGGGAATATATTTAGTGCTGGTGTACACAAATTGCCATTTTTATTAGTATTTTCTTACTAAGAAAAATATCTTTTACAACTCTTTATATCTATAATAATATATAAAACAATTTTACCGGTTGTTCTCTCTGGGTGTGAGATGTGGTCTCTTACCTTACATGACGAGAATAAATGTAGGGTGTTCAAGAACAAGGTGCTTGGAAATGAGAATACTGAGTAGCGGAGGAGGTTATATAATGATGAGTTGCCTAACTTGTATACATCACAAGACATTGTTAGGATAATAAAGTCCCGTAGATTACGGTGGGCAGGACATGCAGCACGACGGGGACTTCTAGAACCATATTCACAGTATTGACTGGCAAATCTGATGGGAATACCTAGACACAGATGGGAGGATAACATTAACCTGGGAGATAGAGGGTCTAATGAGGTCGACTGGGTAGAACTAGCTCAAGATAGGATAGGTGGCATACTTTTGTAACGCAATTCACTTTTGAGTTCCTAATGTCAGGTGGTAGGTAAGTTAATTATTATTATTAGCGCCGCGTCTTACTACCCGTTCGGGTTATACACACTTACACTAATATGTAATGGTAGGGTGATTGTGACATGAAATGGAGGACCTACAGTTTAACGTGGAATCCGAACCACGGTGGAGGCCTGGCATTCCTCTTCACATTCACAAGATGTCTTGTCAGAGGTGAAGGAAGGGTTTGGTAATCAGATAAATCTTTGCCGCGACCAAGGATTGAACCCCGGACGCCAGCACAGAAGTCTGACACCTTACCCCTAGACCACCAGGTTACCGGTAAGTTAATGAATGTTTATAATATTATGAGGGTACTAGCTTGTATATATTTTTTCCGGCGCAAGGGCTCTATGGGTCCAAAGAGCTTGGAAACCCCTGTACTACGACATCTCGCGACTCGTAACTGGCGTTATGCTGCCATGCACTTGGTATTAATTCCCGTGTAGGACCATTCTTCACACTCTGTTAGCCGCACTACACTAACAACTAGTGAAATGTGAACCTGGATATGAGAAAAACCAGGCGTTAGCACACAAAGCCAACGGTCCCGAGTTCAATACCCGTGTCCAAGTTATCATTTTTCACTTAATTGAATTTGATTCAGCTATCAAGACTGATCCTGTGGATAACTATCATGTATCATTTTGTGATATACATGAATTAATAATCACTATTTATGATTCTCTCAAATTTATTTAACCCGTCTTCCACTTTAAAATTAAATTCAAAGTACTACTTGTATTTACAGATGCAATGTTATTTTGCGTTGTTGTCTCATATACATATCGTAGTTCGCTTATGTTATTTTTCTTTATTAAAAGTAATATATTTGAGTCAAGTCCCTCAAATTTTACTGTGATTCATTCATTACTCTATGGTCTTTCTTATAAGTTGCACCATAGTGGAACTAGGCGAGGTGAGCTTGCTTACTTTCATGATAAACGGAGGGGACATTTGAAGCTGAATTTTAATAGCTAAGATCAATCACTACTTTTCTTTCCTTGGATTTATTATTAACAAACAATATAAGAAAAATTGGTTATAAATGTTAAACTTGAGTAGATCTTAAAAAAATATTTTTAGAACTCTGTATAAATTAGTTATATTCCATCAAGTACTTGACAGTCAAACTAGTTATAGTTTTTATTTTATAACAATTCTTTGTATAATTCATAATTCAAACAATGAGATATTACCAAAAATAACCACCTTTATTATAATTATTTACAATGCCCTTGCTGTGCCGTTAATATTTCATTACCCCATTTTGTCTATAAAGTTAATAAAACTATTAAATGTCAATGCATTTTCCCAAATATAATTCACAATAAGTTTTTTTTTAGCACAGCATCTAATTACCCGTTCCGGTTACACACCTATTAATGAATATCATTTTCCAATATGATTGCCATAAGTATCATAATCATCGTGGAACCCCTCCATTTGGCCGGGTGGGTGTTTGCAAACAATCTCTTGCTGGCACTGTCTGTCCAAGAGTATTTCTCCTTCAATAACTCTTCTCCAACATCTTCAACATCTTGGTATAAACTGGATATCAATCTGTCCTTTAGGAAACAATAAGATATTGTACATTTGTTCTAAAGGTTTGTCACCTTTGTATTTGAGTTCAAAGTTTAGTAGAATGTGGCATAAAACTACATTCAGATCTTGCTCTGCAAATCGGCGTCCTGTAAAAAAAAAATCAAATTACAGTTAAATACCCTATGAACTAAACACATTGATAATTTAACTCGGGGACAAGTCAAATTGTAACTCTCAACATATCTTTGAGTCATGATTTCCACAAGTTGGTTGGCAGTGTTGGGACAATTTGACTGTGATGCAGATAATCCATGTTGTATGAAATAATGCTCACTAACAGAAGATGCAGTTATTTGCTAAGCTATCCTCCACAGCACAATATTTTTTTTATACAGTGAAATCTCCCTTAGTGGATTTATCTTTATAACAGAAAGTTTACAATTTTCCAGCAAAATAGCATAATCTCATACAGTGAAACAACTTCCAAATACCCGCCTCGATGGTGTAGTTGGCTAACGCGCTAGCAGTGTTGAGCTCGACTGCCAAGGACGGGGAGATCGAGGTTCAAATCTCAGTCGGGTGAACTGGGGTGGTTTTTCTTCAATGGTTTTCCACTCTCTCTCTCTACGCAAATACGGGTTCACTTCCTCTAAATTCAACCTACCCAATTCCTAATCCATTAGCGTAATTAGTACTTAAGCGTATAACCCAAACGGGTAGTAAGACGCGGTGCTAAATAAAAAACTTGCAAATCACGGCCACTGCCAGACATTCTTATTTATGTATAACAATCTATAAACAGCGGAGAGAAATATAAAACACCAGTACATATACAGGAATGTCGGGCACGTCGCTATCTCGCTGGAAGTGTGAGCGGTCCTGCCTTCCCCCTCTAGTGAAAGTTTCTAAAATAACCTATTTAGTATTGATGGTAATTATTCAAGGTCATACCTCCCACCCCTTTTGAGCCACAAGTGGGGATTGTTCCCGCAGTTTAATTTGTGCTCGTGCATACACATACAGTACAGAAGGTCTTCTGTTCACTTTTCATTTTATTTACATATCATTGTGTATATTAAGAAAACTCACCTGCACAAGTGCGCGCCCCGTGACTAAAGGGTGTGAGGAGGAAGGGATGAATGGTATCTGTTTCTCCATGCCTCAACCAGCGCTCAGGTCTAAAACTTAACGGATTGGTGAAAAACTTCTCGGAGCAAAACTGAACATTCGGCGTCAAGTTAACATGAGTCTAAAATAATAAAAGAAAACATTTGTTTCACAACGGGCAATGGATTCAGTAAAAAATTTTTTACCAGTAAGTGTTTTTACTTTTATTTGTGCTCTACCATTTTCCTGAAATTATATATTTTATTTGTTACCAATTGTTTTTGCTAAATGCACTTTATTTCATACATATTATTTTAAAACTACAATTTGTCATAAGTATCTAGGTAATTAATGATTGTGTGTAGGGATACGGATAAGAAAGGTAGTGCGGTGGTATTCAACCTGAGGTACGCCAAGACATCTTAGGGGGTACGTAAAATTTAAAATGATTATTTATATGTCACAGATTATGTATTTTTATAAAGGAGTTTCGTTCAAGGGTGCAGAAAGAAAGAGGTCGGTAAGATCCAGAGGCCCCCTGAAATTTGATGAACCCAGCCTCCCTTATATATGTATCAAAGCTTTTACTGGCGAAAGCAAGATGGCCGTGGCTAAATATATATTAACATTTTGTTGTGAATCCATTCTCTCCTAGAAAAATTATTTTTCTACACCCTTGGTTCCTCTAAAAACATGATAGATTTATGCAAGGATCCCCGCGGGGACCTTGACAGTGCATGTCTATCTCCTTGATAGTTTGCAAGACTCACCAACAACTATGGGGGTACCAAGTTGAAGATAAATTATATCTGGGGGTGCGCGAACAAAAAATATTGAATACCACTGCGCTAGAGAATAACATTCGACATTAGTGCGGGGGGGG
>CABFVX010001406.1:0-72437 GCA_902151425.1 Timema shepardi | reverse complement strand
GGAAGGTTGAATTAGAGGAAGTGAACCCGCATTTGCGTGGAGGGAGAGTGGAAAACCATTTAGGAAAAACCACCCCCAGTTCACCCGACCGAGATTCGAACCTCGATCTCCCCGTCCTCGGCAGTCGAGCTCAACACGACAAGCGCGTTAGCCAACTACACCACCGAGGCGGGTCTTAACTCAATAGATAAACAAACTATCGAGATAAGGTGCCGGACTCCAGGCTATACGTATGTATTCTAATCATGTTACTAGAATAAGTAGGGATGAGGGTATCAATGAGAAGAAATGCATCCACATAGTTACGCTAAAGTGTTAAGGATGAGTAAGGTTTAATTTAGAAGAAATGTACCCACATTTGTGGGGAGATGTGATGGAAAACTATCTAGGAAATACTCCTCAGTACATCCAACCAGGATTTGAACTCCAATCTCTCCCATCTTCAGCAGCCCCCTAGTCTAATGCAAGAGTGACGCCTTAATACTATTTGGCTACCAAAGCGAAACATTTCTTCCATTTGTTTTCAGGTATACATACTGAGCCTAGATTAAAATATAATAAGACATTCATAGTCTCTTCACATGCCATAGGTAATGAATTGTGTGAGAAATCTTATCACGAGTAGGTTAGGAATCACTAGGGAGGTTGCCCCATAGTTGGCTGCTAAATATCAACATCCTCAACAGTCTTGTTGGCATTACTGAGCTGTTGAAACACTGCCTTTATATCACTAAAACACAAACACAATAAAAGAAATCTACAATGTGACAGGATTTTGTTGCCATGATTGACATTGCTAGAAACAATTCTATCTCTAAACGTTTGGAAAGTTAACCCACATAAGCATATCAATATTGGTGACCTGTTGCTCTAGGGGTAAGGTGTCAATCCTCTGTCCCGGCACAGATTTATCTGATTACCAAACCCTTCCTTCACCTCTGACAAGACATCTTGTGAATGTGAGGAATGCCAGGCCTACACCGTGGTTCGGATCCCATGTTAAACTGTAGGTCTTCCATTTCATCTCACAATCACCCTGCCATTACACATTAGCGTAAGTGCGTATAACCCGAACGGGTAGTGAGACATGGTGATAATAATAATAATAATACATATCAATATTCTTGATTTGAAGGAAATTCTGGGATCTGATGGAGGAGACAGAGGACAGGGGAAGTAGAAGTCTAAATTCACTAACAAAAGGAATGGATATTTGTTAGGCAGAACACATAATAATAATAATAATAATAATAATAATAATGTTGGTATAAATATGGTGATTTTAGAATTTTTAAGAAAAAAATCGCCTTAAAAGTATGTTTCTTAGGTTTTATCCCCGATTATTTACTTAAAATGTCAAAGATTTTTTTAATACAGTATTATATAAAGTAACCCACTCCAATTATAATTTAGTGTTTAAGCCTCAACAAAATGAAGGTTAGGCTGTAATCAGCATTTTAAAATATAATTATAGTATCACTGTATCTCCAATTTTCTTGAGAGTATAGTGATAGTTTTTAAAATTTTAATCATTTGGTATCTTAAGTGAAACTCAGTGTAATATAGGATAAGGTGTATATTTATTATTCTCTGAATTTTATTACTCAAATGAGTTTAACTATATAACTACTATTTGTTTTATTTATCTTTAAAATGAGCAGTTAGCTCGTTTCATTAAAGTTACAAAAAACTGTCATTCTTAGTACCTATTGTACTGTCTTAAACTAGTTTTCTTAAGGTGTAAACGCCGTTTATCAACGGTGTGGGAATGCATACAAGACCCACCCTTAACTCAAAATATATCATAAATTACAGACATTTATTTTTTCTTTCTATTTTTGAAATTAATATTTAGTCTTTTCCACGAATTTGTCTGAGTCAAAAGTTTTGTTCAGCAACCAAATAAACGATCAATCTTATCTTGAAATTAATGGATATTTACTTTAAAATGTGGAGAAACAATATAAAAGATTGAATACGTATATTTAAAACGATTTAAATTTTATGTTGATAACGTCAAGAATAGAAACATCAAAACATTCAAATAGAAGCTATCCCCAATGAAATTAAATCAATTATGATCAGAATTAATGTATTCACAAAAAAAAATGTTTATTTATATAATAATTACATAAATAAATTATAAAGTAGATTTATAGAAATTTTAATCATTTTATTTGGTAGGCATGTATATTATTTCAGTGTGTTGAATAAGTTTTGTTCGCGTTACTTTTGGGGAAAGTTTTACATCTGTGATATAAGTCATAGATAAAGGATATAAGTGTAAGTAAATAGTAAATTAAACAAAGCGACTCATTTTGAGAAGACGCGAATACCTTTTAAATCTTTTCAGTTTTCTTTTTAAAGAAGGCGGGAGTAAACCTTCACTCTCACTTGAAAGGGAACAAAAAAGCAATTATTTTCTGCCATAGGTAAGGCTACTTCGTTGTCGCAAACAAGAGGGGCTTTGAACTTCTCCAACGACGCTTATGAAAAAAAACACCAAAACAACAGAAAAGAACTAAGAAAAATATTTGCAACATTTAAAGAACACAAGTTAACAATAATGCCTTTGGAAAGAGAATGCTCTTCACATTCAGACAAAAGATACAAACTGTTACTCAGCAGAATTCGAAGACAAAGCTCTTCAGATATCAAAAGCTAGCTGTAAAGACTGATCCCATAATGAACTCAGTCTTTAGTTATTTATATATGACAATGTGTTTCTTTTATCACGTCTCCCTACCGGTTTTTGAGCTATACACTTATGTATTAATTACACTAACGGTCTTAGGAGTTAGACTATATTAAGAGGAAGTATACCCACCTTTTTGGGAAGTGAGAGTGGAAAAACATTTATTAAAAAGCACGCTCAGTAAATCAGACCTAGCTTAGAACATCAATCTTCCCATAAGCGTCTACTACGATAGTAGCGCGTTAGACCATTCAGCCACTGAAGTGGATCCCAGGGTGTTGAGCTAGTTTTGTTAAAATTATCATATATCTTTATCATTAAATGACTTAAAAACAATGACAAAACCGTAATTAAAACAATTGATATGTTTGTTACTAACAGAGGCTTTTTAAAAAAAATTATCAAAGGAGTGCTATCTTTGTTTCCGATGCTAGCGCTCTTGTTTCAAAGTATTAGCTTCAAACTAGAAAGAATACTTGTAAATCTTAATTTTTCTTTAAACCCTGTTTATTAGGTAATTTTTGTTAACTTATTTTAAAGTACACACTTGACGAGGAAAACTGCTATGGTTAGCTAAATTAAATAAAGGAGAAGAAGTAAACATTAATGATGGCGGTTTGTGGTGTTGGCATTACAAAAAGTTAACTATTTCTTTGAGTTCGAGACAAGGCCGCTCATTTTGTTTGATTTTAAAACTTACGAATTAATTGTGATGAACAGCAGTTATTCTTATCTCTATTTAGGATGTAATATTTACGTCAGAACCGTAACACTATTTCTGAATTTAGACTTATTTAAATGAAGGGATGGTATTTCCCTCCAAGAAGATTGCATCCAATTCTTTAGAAATATGTGTTGGAGAATCTTCCAAGAAAGTTAAAATAGGTAAATTGAATTACATATCAGAATAAATATTTCTTCAAAATTTTAAAGTTATATGTTGCTGTGTTAATTTTTTTTATTATTATTAAAAGTTAACTTCACTTTAAGTTTGACTTTCGACTAAATTGCTTTTTTTTTCTTTGTAAATTCACCAGTTGGTGAGATTAAAGTCTGTGTATTTTGGGGAGGAAACCTAAGAACCCTAGCAATTAGGCAAATTTTTTTCTCTTCAAAAACCTGAAAAAACAAACTTAATACTAGGTCCTGGCATAACCCTGACAAAAATGCGAGTAGTCTAAGATAGGCTATTTAATTCAAGATCATTAAATAAACCTAGTTATAACTATCAATTAAAAATCAATCACACCTAATCTTTTAAAAATCTTGAAGATGGCACGATCAAGCCTTACTTATTATATATAAATGATTAATGTGCACTTTCTTCACATAACAAATTTCTTGAAAATGGTTGACTAATTTTTTTCTTATAAACTACACTCTTGTGCACCCACTAACAATTTTTCTTCCAGCAAACTCACACAAGGTCACAATAAAATAGAACTGGAAGTTAAAATATATAAGAGCGAAAACATCCACCGGAAAGCAAATATTAAAATAATCCAATATATTTTAAGGCTAAATAATATATAACTATATTATTAAGGTTCCTTTCTAGCTTAATTTAACCTAACCTTCTGATAACCTTGCTGCCATACCATTCACTAATCAATTAGAATCTCAATAAATATTCACAAAATAAATCTATTTGACGTTCATATATATCTGACATTTTGTAAGGGATCATGAAGCATTCAACCATGTTCCGGATGTGTAGGTCTAGAATGTTAACGTTTTACTGCAGGTTTTATTGAGTTGTCTTAAAAATAAAATAATTTCAAATAAATATAATATGACCTAGTATAATTGAATTTGCCATTTCCTTGTGAGAATAATGATAGTGTTAGATTTTTAAATTACTTGCTATCTTAAGTAGCTAAATTAAATTTATCACAATGATAAGGCGCTAACGCATCATTCCCTGTATTTTTACTACGTGGGGAGAAAACAAGTTATCTCTCTTATCGATTATTACAAATTGAATTAGAACCTATATCTGTTTGTACTGCTTACTAAGTAAACATTTAATGAAACTTAAATAATAATTGATGCCTGTGATTATTTTATATTCACTGGTTACATACTCTTTTTATAGTATATTAATGTTGAGTGATAATCATTCGACCTTGATATTTATGAATGCTTACCTTTCTATTTACATAATATATTTGCTCTTATAAATTTTATTTTCAATAGGAAATATTTAATTATAATAAAAATCAACTCGACTGATTAAAACAATTTCCATGTTGCTTGATTACAAATTAGGATACGTACATCAGCTACGCAATCCTTAAGCAACCTAAAATCCATTCAAAGTTTCCTATTTTAAAAAATATCTGTTCAAACTAGTAGTTTTTTTTCTTGAGGTATTTAAGCCTACTCTTAGCACACTCACTCGGTGGTTTAATAAAAACGAAACATATCCCCTGAATCGGCATAAGGTATGAGAAACATAAATTAAGAATTCTATATTTGATTGGTCGACCTTGGTGGTCTTGGGGTAAAATGTTCATCTCAAGACCCGATGTTTGTGGGTTCGGGGTTGACAGATTTTTATTGAGCAATCCTTCAGTTGGGAAGTAAAGCCGCCAGTCCCGTGTCGGTTGTGGCGTGTTAAAGAACCCAGAAAGGTACGTGAAAATACCTTTCCCGGAAAAATTGTTAGACCCTTTTTGCTCTCACTGTAGAAATTCGTGTGTGCTGGTGATATAATCACTGGATTCAAAAAGTGCACATTAAATACCTTCAATTAGAAAAAAAAACTTATTAACCGTAATGAGTTTATTAGCCTACACATGCAGAAAACTACTATGCAAAACCCCACCTTTATGTGGCAAAATGGCCAAATTATTCACCTTTATGTGGCAAAATAGCCAAATTATTCAACTTATGAATGTGCCACCAAGGTCAGCACACGTGGAGATTTTTTTTTCTACATTTAAATTGCTTGCTACTACATACAAGTGAGTTAATTTAATATATGAAATTGAAGAGCTTAGGTTCAACTCCTTTATTGTTTTTTTTATTTATTTTGGTCTGAGCTAGTGGTAACATTTTGGCAAAACAAATGAAAGATAATTTATTGAAAGCAGTGCGGTTCCAATCGATTCAGAAATTTGTTGATTTCCAATTAAACTAAATTTCCTAATCTTGCAAGTTTATGTGGTATTATTATTTGGAGAGAAAATAGTTTTTTGTGTTGGAATAAAGTTGTATATTATTATTATTATTACCGTAGCACCTTTCGAGTCCACACCTAAGCACGTCTACTGCTAAAACATTCTGCGTACACAAACGTAGTGCTGATATTTGGTTGCTAGCAAACGGGAACTAAGGTTCATTATTTTTCTTTCCAGCTCACAATCATCGTAAAAAGCCTTTACAAAACAGAAGAATATACTTGGATGTGAAGAATTGTGCAGTGTCATCAAAACTAGAATCAAATTTGAAATCTCTAGGAGCTGTAAGTAGCATGCGTAGTATTTATTTACTATTACTATTTTTATCCTTAAACCATAAGGTGGCTGCCTAGGTAGCTGAAATATTGACAACCAGATGTTGCACTTAGGCTAGCTATAAATAAAACCTGAGCTTAAAACTCTTTTCTATGGCCTACATTATGATATAGACTCATAAACATAGTTTAAAAACTGAAATAGTACTCTCTGAAAAATTCAAAAATCTACATACCAGGGTGTCTACCATACGGGAAAATCAGGGAAAACGGGAATTAGCCGGGAATTTGAAGTGATCGGGAAAAAACGGGAATAAGTCGGGAATTTGATAAATCGTAATAAAAGTCCGGGAAAATGATATTTTACTCAAAATATGAAATACAATAATCAGTAAATTATAATGTCACTTTTTTGTTTGTAGCTGTGTAATATATTTTTAATTCCTAGAAACAATTTTAATTCAAATTTTAAAACTTATTATTATTTTTTAAAAGATTAATAGAAAAACAAGGGTGGAAGGGGGGGGGGGTAGCGGGGGTTAGAAGGAAGTGACATACTTTTTTAGTTGGGAATTTTAGGAAATGATCAGGGGAAATAAGGGAAAAGGTCGGGGATTTCATTGGTCAAGTTTAGTAGACACAATGACATACAGTCGGACCTCCATATATCGAAGTCGATGGTTCCATAACAAAATTTGATATATAGAAACAATCTTTTCTATCCCATGATATTGTTTAGTCAATTGTTTTTATAAATATTTCCTTATCGATGCACTTGTTCCACTGTCCACATTCTTCAACAACTCAACCCTTTCCACGACACCGAACGATTTTCATTTTGACATCGCGAACACGCACGTCGGTTAGAGACGCTGAAACAAACTGAACCCGATTCATACAGGAGGAAGGCTACTTGAGGAAAGGTGGGGGTGAGAGGAATGTGGCGTCAATACCACCCCTCTAGGTGACTCGTCAACGTCAGAATGATCTTGACCAAACATTTCATGCTCTTGCAACATCTCCATTCTATTTTTTCTCGCTTGTTTTCTTATGCCATCGTCATTACAGGGGGGGGGGGAGATAATCCTCATTTGTCTTGATAAAAATTCAATATATACTTTTTTTTTCTATATATATTCTCTTTCAAGAGTCGTGGAAAAGGTTGAGTTGTTGAAGAATGTGGACAGTGGAACGAATGCATTGATTAGGGAATATTTATAAAAACAATTGACTAAACAATATCATGGGATAAAAAAGATTGTTTCTATACATCAAATTTTGTTATGGAACCATCAACTTTGATATATGGAGGTCTGTATGGTCTGTAAGCATGATTGTGGAGTTGGAAGAAATTTTGGATGGAGTCGTCGTTGCAAAAAATCCATCAACTCTGGCTTCAAAATAAAAACTTATGATAAATATAAATCAGCCATTTATGAAGAAGTCTGAGTCGGGCAGTAAAAAGATAAAGGAGTTGGAGTCAAACGATTAGCCTTCTGACTCTATAGCCCTGTTCGTAAGTCATTTACTAATAATGAGTTGCCTCAGGAAGTGAACATTAAAATGCCACAAATACAATAACAAATGTTTGTATTCCTTGTCGATGTCTAGGCTGGTAAATTAAGATTTTGATACAGTTTGATTTCCACAAGATGGGACTTTTAGGAAATATAATATATTTATTACATCCACATTGATAACAATTTACCATATTATTGTTATTTTATAGGTAATGATAATATCTCTTTAAAGTGACAGCATCGGTTAACATTACTTGATGAATTAATAGGTTATGTGAAAGTAGATCTAGTAACTCCTGTAGCTGTCCAAATATGTTCATTTTTAAGAAAATTGGTGATTTGGGTGGGCATTCTACAAGTTTGAGTAAACAAATCAAACTCAGAACACCTGTTTTATAAAAAATTTACAGTTATCATCATCATCATCATCATCATCATCATCATCATCATCATCATAATGAACGGTTTCCACCTTGTGGCCGGGTCAGTTTAGTAAAATACCTCCTCCATCTTCCTCCTTTAATTCCTCCCATTCTTGTCCTCTCACTTGTTGTGACAACTAACATACTCCTCACAAACTTCACTCTTCATTCCCACGGCCTCCACTTTCCTGGTCTCTCTTACATTCACTGTCCGTGTTTATGCTGCGTGTGTGACCATAGGTACAAAGTATCTTAGCTAAAATATATATTATTATTATTAGCACCGCGTCTTACTACCCGTTCGGGTTATACGCACTTACGCTAATGTGTAATGGTGGGGTGATTGTGAGATGAAATNTACGCACTTACGCTAATGTGTAATGGTAGGGTGATTGTGAGATGAAATGGAGGACCTACAGTTTAACGTGGGATCCGAACCACGGTGGAGGCCTGGCATTCCCCACATTCACAAGATGTCTTGTCAGAGGTGAAGGAAGGGTTTGGTAATCAGATAAATCTGTGCCGGGACCGAGGATTGAACCCCAGCCGCCAGGATGGAAGTCTGACACCCCCTAGACTGCCAGGTCACCCTAAAATATATAAAACTGACAAGTTTTATCAGATTACTTTGACCTCTGAAAATATAATTATTCTTATTCAGGGTAACATTATACTCTATGAACTAACACATTATTACTAGCACTTGACTTAGGCCTATAGTTTAAAAAAAAGCCAGACAGACAGAGGACACAGAATGTCGGCAAAGACAATGCCAAGTCCTGGGGAATAGAGGGCACCGTGTTGTCAGTACAACCCTCCAGCTGATAATCTCAGTTTTCTAGGCCGGAACAGCTACTTCTTCATTCAAATAGCTCCTCATTTGTCATGAGGTTGGAGTTGACCAGATTCCAGACCCACTGCTTTACAGAAAATCTGTAAGCGTCGGGCATTGAATCTGGGACCTCCTGATATGTACCCAGGAGCTCTGACCACTAGACTGAGGGTGGTCAAATTACACCTATATGCTAACTTTATTATATAACACAGACAAAACCTAATCCCCCATACATTATTTACTCAATGTGAAAGGGGAAGACCCAAGTTCACCCATTATTAAGTTTTCTGCAATGCCGGGAATCAAATCCAGTACCCTTGACTCAGTAGATGTTCACTCTCTACTGATCTATAATGTTAGATAATAATGTAGTTAACTACCATGTTATTGCTACACACTATATTTTTTAAAACCCCACATTTTTCCATCCCATACTTATAGTTGGCTTAGTTGTGGATAGATGAAATAAGCAATATTTAATAGAGATTTTATTTACAAAAAACTAAAGTTTAAATACACTTCAATAGACATAAAACACTGTTTTTGTCACTCAGTCCAGCCTTCCCTAACCTAATTTCAATGTTCATTGAAATGGAAATAAAAACTTGGCAGTCAGCACTTCTTTCAAGTTTTTTTTTTAGTGTGTACTTAATACGTTTTTTCAGCAAGCGTTATTGTCACTAGTCACTACATCAGCGCTCCTTGGTTGTCTCGCGGCACCACATAATTCATTTCTCATTTATATTTTAATCTTTGGTTCATATCAAACTGATATAAATCGATTATTTTCGGAATCGAAATGTTATGATAACAGATTTAAATTAAGGGACACGGCCATTGAGTGCTATCAATACTGTAGATTCGGCATCCCCATCGATTAATCGAACAATAAAATCATTTTCACAATATCGATTTAAACGAAATGATTTGATTCTTGTTTACTAAACATTATACACTACCGCTCTCTGTTTAGAGTATTTGTTAAATTCGGATAATCATGATGATATTTAACATGGAATTACCTCTGTTATCTCCCCACTTTGTTTATTAGTTTGAATTTATTTGTTTACAAAATATGATAACTAAGCGTCCATTTTGCGGGAGGTATAGTTGTGCTCATGTGCTGCCATCTGTTGTAAACGACTTATAACCGATTAATGCCATTTTGTGACAGCTTCTTTCAAGCTATTTAGCGTTATTAAATTTGATCTTTATGGGCTAATTAAGTTATTCAAAGCAAGGTCAAGTAAGTTTATGATTATTATTAATTCATTCACAATCAATCATGACAACTATGGCGCGAAAATTCTTCTTTCAAAGCGTTAATGCCCGTCGATGCGGGTCTATGCTCACAATATACTAGATCAAATATTAAATAATATGTTTGTATACAAGTTTGAAAGGTTTTTATTGTTAAATAGGATACTATTTTCCTTATAAGAACTTCTTACGGGGTTTGGTTATTTTAGAATGAACATTAATAGGGCAGTTGAATTCAAGAATTTGTCAATAAGCTACTGTGCAATTGGTCAGAATGTATTTGTCTAGTATTTCCAACATTCCATAACCTACTGCCAAATGACATAATATCTATGTTCTAGACTTCTATGAGTTGTTGATCACACAATAAAGGATGATTAATCCCGGTTTATTAAGATTTTCTGTATTTATAAACATTAAACCAGGTTTAAAATGTTTAAATATACAATATATTTTGTGTTACCTACACAAATTCTTAGGCCTAGGCCCTATAGGCTACTTTATACAGTTATACTTGTGAGGATCTTTATTCCAGATTTTATGTACCCCCTTTGACGCTCCAAATAATTTATAGAAGTGTTTCATTTTACAGAGGTGGAATACATTAGTTTACTTAGACTATTTGGGTTTTGAACTTTGGTGCAAGCAGTTTCTTCCTGGTTCATAATACTCCTGAATGTTTTTATTTAGAACATGGTCTAGTTTGTTGAGGAACTTTGACACGTCAGTTAAACTATGTGGAAACTAGATGTGTGACTTAAAACATATTCTAGGCACTGTAGGCTCAGCTTGTAAAACTTTTCTTTGCTAGATTTCTTGTTACGTCTAGAACTGTGTTAGTGGTTTTTGTGTGAATTGATGAGTGAACTCGCAACCTCTTTGTTGAGGTGAATCATAATATTTTGTGTTTTCACATTAATACCAACAGTAAAGTTTTGTAAATTGAAATCACTTCTTTAGATGGTATTTATTTGTTTGATGTGTTCCGAAAGAATAAAGAAAACAGCAAGACGGTGCAATTTGCTTTGGCGGCAGCCTGGTCTAAGGCGTTGTTACTCTTGCAATAAACTAGACTGCGGATGGCGGGGAGATTGGGCTCAAATCTCTGTTGAATGTATTGAGGGTGGTTTTTCCTTAATAGATTTCCACTCTCTTCGTGCAAATGTAGTTATATTTCCTCTTAATTTTACCTTCCTCATCTCTTGTTAGCATAATAAGTACATATATATGTGTGTAACTTGAGCTGGCAGTAAGACACGGTGATAAAAATATTCACTTGAATTGTTTTGTTAAAAAGAAAAGTAAAATGGTTTGATAAATTTTGTAAAGGTGAAAAAATTCAAGCTGAGACAAATCTTACAACTTATTGAGAAATGCTTAGCTCAAAAAAACTTGATCTAACTTAACCTATGAACACACACACACACACACAATCATACAAATTAACAAAGATAACGGCTGTTAAAAAACCAGGCCTACTGCTAACCACTGAAAATTAAAACTACTATCAATATCATTATTCTCCCAAGCAAGATTAGAAAGAAAAAATCTCTTACATTTGTTAATGTTTGTGAGGACAGCTGAGGAGCTACTCAAAGAAGCAGCAGCTCCAGTTTAGAAAACTGAGATTAACAACTGGAGGGCTCGTTGTGCTGACCAATGACACCTAATTGTGGTAGTCGCTCAGGCGGTATAACTCACGCGCCTAGGAGTTATATAGTTTAGACCCTCGAAGCAGGTAAACTGGACATCCTATATGATATATAGTGAAACCTTATCAAACCTGCACTTCCAAGATTTGGAAAAATAATTTATAGAGAATGTCCAATGACCTGAAAAACAAGGAAATGACTGGTTACCTGTTCAAAATTCTGAAATCTTAACATAGCCTAGTATTCTCTAAAAGAATAATTAATTTGGATTTAAATAGTCAAATAACATTTTCCTTCCAACCAATACTCACCAGTAATCTCTTTGAACACGGTTGTCTTAGTTCAGCCTACTAATCGCATATCTCAGTCTTTCTGCCCCTCAACGCCATGGTGGCTACAGACAGGGAAAACCTGGAAAAGTCAGGGAAATTTTGGACGACAGGGAAAACAGGGAAATGTCAGGGAATTTGACTAAAAATAAGGAAAAGTCAGGGAATTAAAAAAGACGTCTAAAAAAATCTCATTAATTTCGCAACTAAACACTGAAACAAAAGTCAATAATACCTAAATAAAATAACATTTTAATATTTTAAATAACTGATAAAACCATTTATGTTTAGTAGATACAATTTTTTTAATATGTGATCAATAATAAAGAAAAAAAGTCATCATCTACCATTAAAACTGGAAAAAAGTAGTCAAGAAAATTTTAAAAATGTAGCCTGGAAAACCTGGAAAAGTCAGGAAATTTTATAAAATATATTTTGTAGCCACCCTGAACTCACGTCTCTAGTCAATGTACCCCTTGTTACCGCAGCGACTCTATTCTCTCTCAGTTTAACTGCTCCCCTGTTAGCTATATTTATGTGTGTTCACAGACTATCGAGGTATTCTTGGTCGAGGAGGTGAACTATGTGGTGACAGATCGTCCCCACTGGGCTAGTGGTTCCCCCTTACCCTCCCCTTCCTTTCTGACCCCTGCGGGCCCATGTTCGGTGTCTCCTGCCACCACAGAGTCACCTGGTGGTGGGCAGGGGAAGAACCTTGCCAAGTCTCGAGCTGGGGCGATGCTGGAGAAGGTTCGGCTGCAACCACAACAGATTACACTTGACCCGCTGGACAACGCCTCTCGCTGGGGGATCCCCATCTGGCCGCTAGACAAGGTAACAGGCTCGTCTTGTTACGTTTAGTTCAATAAACCTCCCACCAGACGTCAGATTTCACTCTGGTTGTTTTTTTACCAAATTGTTTTCAGATTAAATCAGTTTAGTTTTTTTTAAACTAATTTTCCTCGTGTCCTTATTAAATAGGGGTGTGTGTGTATGTGAAGCTTTTAAGAATCTCCGACCTCAACTTGGCTTTACACGTGTTAAGTTATATTTTCACAATATTGCTGTGTAATGTACACTTTGTCCACCCAGAACAGTATAAAGCTCACTTTGCTTGGCTCCGCTATGGCTCACCTCATAAGACATGGTCGTAATGTAGTCCGTCAAAGTAAGTTCGCTAACTTTCAGCGTAAACGAAGTGTACATTACAAGTTACTGTTCACATGACAACAATTTGTAGTGTTTGTATTTATCAGCTTTAGACAAAATCTGTTTATTATTTTTACAACAAGACTTTTCTCTAAAGCTACTGTGTATAAATATTTATATTTATAATTTTTTTACAACATAAAACGATAAAAAATGTGTGTATATGTGTGTGCATGTGTGTGTGTGTGTGTGTGTATATATATATATATATATATATATAGAAAAATAGTGAACCGTTTTGACAATATTTTTAAAAAATACAACAAAATTCAAACAAAGTAATTCTAAAATGAAAAAATAAAAACTGATTTGAATTTAAAAGTTGTCAAATGAGAGAATAAAAAAAGGAGTCATCTAATTATCTAATTTACAATATATATATATATTTTCATTCAAACTTTTATTTGGCCTTGGGAATATTTAATAGGCTATGTTTTAATTTGATTTTGCTTCGAAATTTAAAAAAAATCCCACCCCCTTACTTGTATTAAAGTAACTCACTGTATACCTACTATAGAAAGTATTGCCATTTAATGTAAGATTATCATCCACTCTTACAATTGTCAACAGGTTTTGAAGTGGTTGGGGCGATTCAATTCAAAATGCGAGGACAATAAACCCAGCACAAGTCTTAAAAAAGGTTTGGAGGGCTGCCAAACATTGCAGGAACCTTTTATCAAGCTTGAAACGTCAACCAGGTGCGTTTGAATGCTTACTACCGTTTTGGAAACAAACCATCCTTTGATTAGATCCCATTTATAAAGTAAACATTAAGTTGCCCTTTTTTATGTATCATGACCACTAGAATACTTTGCAAGGGTATTAACTACCAGCTGTCTGTGTTCTTTGCAAGGGTATTAACTACCAGCTGTCTGGGTTCTTTGTAGGGGTATCAACTACCTTCTGTCTGGGCTCTTTGCAGGGGTATTAACTACCAGCTGTCTGGGTTCTTTGTAGGGGTATCAACTACCTGCTGTCTGGGTTCTTTGTAGGGGTATCAACTACCTGCTGTCTGGGTTCTTTGTAGGGGTATTAACTACCAGCTGTCTGGGTTCTTTGTAGGGGTATCAACTACCTGCTGTCTGGGCTCTTTGCAGGGGTATTAACTACCAGCTGTCTGGGTTCTTTGTAGGGGTATTAACTACCAGCTGTCTGGGTTCTTTGTAGGGGTATTTACTGCCTGCTGTCTGGGTTCTCTGCAGGGGTATTTACTACCTGCTGTCTGGGTTCTTTGCAGGGGTATTAACTACCAGCTGTTTGGGTTCTTTGTAGGGGTATCAACTACCTGCTGTCTGGGTTCTTTGTAGGGGTATTAACTACCAGCTGTCTGGGTTCTTTGCAGGGGTATTAACTACCAGCTGTCTGGGTTCTTTGTAGGGGTATCAACTACCTGCTGTCTGGGTTCTTTGTAGGGGTATCAACTACCTGCTGTCTGGGCTCTTTGCAGGGGTATTAACTACCAGCTGTCTGGGTTCTTTGTAGGGGTATTAACTACCAGCTGTCTGGGTTATTTGCAAGGGTATTAACTACCAGCTGTCTGGGTTCTTTGTAGGGGTATTAACTACCAGCTGTCTGGGTTATTTGTAGGGGTATTAACTACCAGCTGTCTGGGTTCTTTGCAGGGGTATTTACTACCTGCTGTCTGGGTTCTTTGCAAGGGTATTAACTACCTGCTGTCTGTGTTCTTTGCAAGGGTATTAACTACCAGCTGTCTGGGTTCTTTGTAGGGGTATCAACTACCTGCAGTCTGGGTTCTTTGCAAGGGTATTAACTACCTGCTGTCTGGGTTCTATGTAGGGGTATTTACTACCTGCTGTCTGGGTTCTATGTAGGGGTATTTACTACCAGCTGTCTGTGTTCTTTGCAAGGGTATTAACTACCAGCTGTCTGGGTTCTTTGTAGGGGTATTAACTACCTGCTGTCTGGGTTCTTTGCAGGGGTATTAACTACCAGCTGTCTGGGTTCTTTGTAGGGGTATTTACTGCCTGCTGTCTGGGTTCTTTGCAGGGGTATTTACTACCTGCTGTCTGGGTTCTTTGCAGGGGTATTAACTACTT
Source organism: Timema shepardi (assembly GCA_902151425.1). Classification (NCBI taxonomy): domain Eukaryota; kingdom Metazoa; phylum Arthropoda; class Insecta; order Phasmatodea; family Timematidae; genus Timema; species Timema shepardi. Next base: position 57,001 of record CABFVX010001406.1, on the reverse strand, counting down.
GCTGTCTGGGTTCTTTGCAGGGGTATTAACTACCTGCAGTCTGGGTTCTTTGCAGGGGTATTTACTGCCTGCTGTCTGGGTTCTTTGCAGGGGTATTTACTACCTGCTGTCTGGGTTCTTTTTAGAGGTATTTACTACCTGCTGTCTGGGTTCCTTGCAGGGGTATTTACTACCTGCTGTCTGGGTTCTTTGCAGGGGTATTTACTAACTGCTGTCTGGGTTCTATGTAGGGGTATTTACTAACTGCTGTCTGGGTTCTATGTAGGGGTATTTACTAACTGCTGTCTGGGTTCTATGTAGGGGTATTTACTAACTGCTGTCTGGGTTCTATGTAGGGGTATTTACTAACTGCTGTCTGGGTTCTATGTAGGGGTATTTACTAACTGCTGTCTGGGTTCTATGTAGGGGTATTTACTAACTGCTGTCTGGGTTCTATGTAGGGGTATTTACTAACTGCTGTCTGGGTTCTATGTAGGGGTATTTACTAACTGCTGTCTGGGTTCTATGTAGGGGTATTTACTAACTGCTGTCTGGGTTCTATGTAGGGGTATTTACTAACTGCTGTCTGGGTTCTATGTAGGGGTATTTACTAACTGCTGTCTGGGTTCTATGTAGGGGTATTTACTAACTGCTGTCTGGGTTCTATGTAGGGGTATTTACTAACTGCTGTCTGGGTTCTATGTAGGGGTATTTACTAACTGCTGTCTGGGTTCTATGTAGGGGTATTTACTAACTGCTGTCTGGGTTCTATGTAGGGGTATTTACTAACTGCTGTCTGGGTTCTATGTAGGGGTATTTACTAACTGCTGTCTGGGTTCTATGTAGGGGTATTTACTAACTGCTGTCTGGGTTCTATGTAGGGGTATTTACTAACTGCTGTCTGGGTTCTATGTAGGGGTATTTACTAACTGCTGTCTGGGTTCTATGTAGGGGTATTTACTAACTGCTGTCTGGGTTCTATGTAGGGGTATTTACTAACTGCTGTCTGGGTTCTATGTAGGGGTATTTACTAACTGCTGTCTGGGTTCTATGTAGGGGTATTTACTAACTGCTGTCTGGGTTCTATGTAGGGGTATTTACTAACTGCTGTCTGGGTTCTATGTAGGGGTATTTACTAACTGCTGTCTGGGTTCTATGTAGGGGTATTTACTAACTGCTGTCTGGGTTCTATGTAGGGGTATTTACTAACTGCTGTCTGGGTTCTATGTAGGGGTATTTACTAACTGCTGTCTGGGTTCTATGTAGGGGTATTTACTAACTGCTGTCTGGGTTCTATGTAGGGGTATTTACTAACTGCTGTCTGGGTTCTATGTAGGGGTATTTACTAACTGCTGTCTGGGTTCTATGTAGGGGTATTTACTAACTGCTGTCTGGGTTCTATGTAGGGGTATTTACTAACTGCTGTCTGGGTTCTATGTAGGGGTATTTACTAACTGCTGTCTGGGTTCTATGTAGGGGTATTTACTAACTGCTGTCTGGGTTCTATGTAGGGGTATTTACTAACTGCTGTCTGGGTTCTATGTAGGGGTATTTACTAACTGCTGTCTGGGTTCTATGTAGGGGTATTTACTAACTGCTGTCTGGGTTCTATGTAGGGGTATTTACTAACTGCTGTCTGGGTTCTATGTAGGGGTATTTACTAACTGCTGTCTGGGTTCTATGTAGGGGTATTTACTAACTGCTGTCTGGGTTCTATGTAGGGGTATTTACTAACTGCTGTCTGGGTTCTATGTAGGGGTATTTACTAACTGCTGTCTGGGTTCTATGTAGGGGTATTTACTAACTGCTGTCTGGGTTCTATGTAGGGGTATTTACTAACTGCTGTCTGGGTTCTATGTAGGGGTATTTACTAACTGCTGTCTGGGTTCTATGTAGGGGTATTTACTAACTGCTGTCTGGGTTCTATGTAGGGGTATTTACTAACTGCTGTCTGGGTTCTATGTAGGGGTATTTACTAACTGCTGTCTGGGTTCTATGTAGGGGTATTTACTAACTGCTGTCTGGGTTCTATGTAGGGGTATTTACTAACTGCTGTCTGGGTTCTATGTAGGGGTATTTACTAACTGCTGTCTGGGTTCTATGTAGGGGTATTTACTAACTGCTGTCTGGGTTCTATGTAGGGGTATTTACTAACTGCTGTCTGGGTTCTATGTAGGGGTATTTACTAACTGCTGTCTGGGTTCTATGTAGGGGTATTTACTAACTGCTGTCTGGGTTCTATGTAGGGGTATTTACTAACTGCTGTCTGGGTTCTATGTAGGGGTATTTACTAACTGCTGTCTGGGTTCTATGTAGGGGTATTTACTAACTGCTGTCTGGGTTCTATGTAGGGGTATTTACTAACTGCTGTCTGGGTTCTATGTAGGGGTATTTACTAACTGCTGTCTGGGTTCTATGTAGGGGTATTTACTAACTGCTGTCTGGGTTCTATGTAGGGGTATTTACTAACTGCTGTCTGGGTTCTATGTAGGGGNGATAGGGTGTAATGAGGTGGACTGGGTAGAACTAGCTCAAGATAGGGATAGGATGTAATTAGATGGACTGGGTAGAACTAGCTCAAGATAGGGATAGGATGTAACGAGATGGACTGGATAGAACTAGCTCAAGATAGGGATATGATGTAATGGGGTGGACTGGGTAGAACTAGCTCAAGATAGGGATAGGGTGTAATGAGGTGGACTGGGTAGAACTAGCTCAAGATGTTAAAAGGTGAGTTAGTTTTAACATTCACCAGTCATTTGTTGTAGGCTTTATCAAAGATATGCAATTTGTTTGTGTGTAGCCTAGTTCTATTTAAGATGTTGTTCTGTCCCCAGGATGACACTTAAAGCTAGTTCTATTTAAGATGTTGTTCTGTCCCCAGGATGACACGTAAAGCTAGTTCTATTTAAGATGTTGTTCTGTCCCCAGGATGACACGTAAAGCTAGTTTTAAAGTCCATCAAGAAGATATTGTTACCATTCCTTTGGCTGGTTTTTGCGAGATCTGCCAAGACGGATACACCGACCAAAGAGCGCACATTAAAAGTGAACGTCACACTCGGTTTGTGAACAATGACCACAACTTCCTGGCCCTTGACTCACTCATCTCAGGTCGATCCAGTATGGACACATTTCTCAAGACGAATGGTGCCAGTGAACTGACGTAAGAGACACTTTTATTAATAACTATTTAAAAAAATAACAAACAGCCCCCAGACCATTAATGTCACATGTAGTCAAGTATAGCGGTCTTGCGGTAAAGTGCTCGCCTCTGTGCCTCTTGGTTGTGGATTTAAACCGAACCAGGGACGACTATTTTTCTTGAGCAATAAAAATCGGCACAATATCCTTCAAAGTGAAGTAAAGCCACTGGTCAGTCGCATGTCGATCTGGACATGTAAAGGAACCCTGGAAAGTGTGTGTAGATAACTTTACCGGCAGAATTGGTAGGTCCTTTCGCTCACGATCATTGACATTTTCGTTTGCCGATATTATCATTCGCTTCTAAAAAATGCACATTAAATACCTCAAAATATCTTTTTTTTAAATAAAACTAAACTGAATGTATGAATTGAATGCATTTTAGCAAAAAATATTAACATTTAGTTACTATTTATATTATTCTGTTATATTCCTATTTCCTCTTATGTCAATATCTTTTACAATATTCGGGTTCATAAAATGGCGGTTACTCTCTAAATGTATATGAAATAAAGTGCATAAAGAGAGTTATAATATATCATCAGGTAAATATGATAGAATTGTAGAAAATGAAGGATACATTTAAAAACCCTCATCACATGTCATTTTTTCAGGAAATAGTCGATTGAACAGAAAGTTTGCTTCAGTGGTATCAACTTAGGTTTTTTTCCCCCATCACATCTTACTTACTATCTCTTCTGTTCAAATGCTTATTTACTAACCGTGCTAATATCTTAATGACGAGGATGGTTGAATTTAGGACATCTGCACCTGCAATTGTTTAAAGGCAGAATGGAAAATAATGGATGATTGCCATCTACTCTTTGCTTAAATAATCATCTTCATTGTCCTTCCACTTCCTATCTCCTCTCACCCACATGTTATTTACCTGCTCCTCCCATCTCGCCTTGCTCACCAGTGCTAAGACTAGTCTTGTGTATAAATACAAGTGTGTATGGTAACGGACGGTTGTGGTGTGATATGCTGTTCTAGTTAACCCATTGTTTGCAGTCAGTGCTCAATGCTGGGCAGCACTCGTCGGTCGTTGCGAAGCGTTGTGAGAGTTAGCCCCCCACCGCAGCATGCTACAAGGTCCTCCACTCATAACATGAGGCAGACATTGGAGGAAAAACACCTCGCGAAAGTTGTGCATCAGAGTGAATCTTTGGAGGTGAGGACCGTTGACATTCCGTCAACGAACAGCTCTTCGTTCGGAGTGGACTAAATATATATATGGTTTTATTGAAGCGAAGTGTTACTTCGCTTCTCTTTCGGTTGAATGCACGTGTAATATTTTTCCATCCTAAGTATTTTTTTATCTCTTTGTATTTGGATGTAAATCTAATTTTAGGAGGAAAGCTATAGCATATCCAAAATTCGTGGAATTTTAACTCGAGTGGATATGATGATTATTTTCTATGGGAATGCGTCACTCTAAGTTTGGTTTGTCGTTGAAGATGAGTTTGAGTTCCGTCTTGTTTGAACAGGTGCAATGCAATGGACTCCTGACTCATTGCTATGAGACTAGATATGGGGGCAAAGCTCCGGCACCCGTGCGTCGCAGTTACTGGGATGATCGCGCCAAACCTCGGCGGGCCAGAACTACTTCGGCCACGTACTGGAGTGGCATGGAGGAGCCTTCGCAACTCTCGCCGACGACCAGCGAGTCTGGGCATCGCTTGCGCTCTCGGGGACAGCTGTGGTTGCCGAAAAACCTCTTGGGCACCACAGCGGAAGACGAGAGAAACTGTCAGCGTCTGGTTGTCCAGTGTCCCGAAGATTCTCCCGGCGTTAAGTGTGCCAAATCTTCTCCGGAAATCAAGTGCGAGGATAACTGTAATAATGACGGGGATTCGGTCGTCAAGGAATCGAGACCTAAACACGCGATTAAGTCCTATCGCGGGAATACACTTGTTATCAGGAAAAAAAGACCGTCTGCGGAGGAAAAATTAATAGAAGACAATAAAGCGTATTATAAACTTGAAGTGCGGAATAACAAACTTCGGTCCAATCGCTATTACGTTGCCGAGAAGGAAAGTGATGTAAGTAAGCCCAATGTAGAGGACACTGATTCGAGCGGAGAAAAACATAAAGCGGTGGTGGAAAGCGTTGTCAAGGTTAAGAAAAAACCTAGACGATCGGAACTATCTGTGTTGAGTGACGAAGCTGAGAATTTCATGTTCGGGGAACCCACGCGGCAGGAAACTTCGGACGAGTCTTCGGACGAAACCGCAGAAGAAAGCGTCGAGGCAAAGCAAGACAACTTGCCAACGAATGACGGAACCAAAACGCCTAAAAATAATAAAGAGAAGGATGTGCCAGTTACCTGTATCAAGCAGGAAGAAGAATCGACCCCGGGTCAGATCAGTTCCCATGACGACAGTTCGTTGTGCTCTGTGGAAACGTGCAGCGGCGGGAGCAGTTGCGACACGCGCAAAAAGAGGAGGACACATGCCGAGGCTTTCATACACGATAATATCGACTACTACAAGTTCGAGATTCCTGGCTCTCGGTTGAGGTTTCAAGGGACTCATCTTTTCTCGACAAATCTACCCACAAACACCGAGGAACCCAAATTCTGTGGGTTCAGCGAGATTGAAACCACCTACCCTCTTTCTGAGTACATCAAACATAAGAACAGTGATACCAACCCTGGCTGTAGTGATATACCTGCAACAGGTAAAGAAATTGTTCCTAAAGCCCCTGAACTTGTTAAGAAAAATGACTCTAAAAGTAAAACAAACCAAGATGTATCAAATAATAGAATTGATAGTAATGACTCAAATAATAAAATTAATAACCATGAGTCACATATTAAATCTAACAACGACTACTCAAATAATAAAGCTAATTTTGAAGAGCCAAGTAATAAAACTAAAATCGGAAATATTACTACTTCGATAGTTGAGGACATTCATTTTTCTTTTGAAACTATTCCCGAGAATGAGCCATGGTATAAAACCTACAAGCGTCAGGACGAGGGAGAGGAGATTTATTACGCTCAAAGCGACACTGTTTCTTGGAAGACTTTCCTCCTCCCGTACGAGATGCGTAGGTCTGAGGTACAAGTTCCAGCCCACATCAGTTCGGCGCCCAACGAGCCCGGACCCAGTGAAGAGGCTAGAAGAGGAATGAAACTGAAAAAGAGAAAGAAAAGAAAGAGTAGATTTGCTCACCTCCTTGATAAGAAGCCTCGTAAATCTCCTAGATGTCATGCGTCAACGTTGGCGATTCTTTCGAGCTTGATGCATCGTAAAAGAAAAGAACCTCATAGAATCAAGGAGGACCCTCCTTTTCGTGTGGAACCTGCCCCTCAAGAGGACACCGCTACACACGGTGACACTGACGAGTCTGGTGGCGACGACACTCGTATGTTTGACGTCGAACATGTTGCGGAAAACAGTGTAGAGGTAGTTAAACCCAAGCCCGAAGAATTAAAAGAGTTGGAAAGAAACCTTGATAAACTTTTAAGTATGGATAACGAAAACCTCTCTGACTCGTCACATGGGGATACTGACGGCTTGTTACCTGCAAAACTCTCGGAAAGTTGCTTTCGCAAACGTACTAGTTTGGAAAGAAGAAAATCTTCTACCCAAAAAAGAAAATCATCGTCGAGTGTAAAAAGATTCAATTTACCAACTGTAAATAATCGAGAACCTGTAGATATTGATCCTACAGTTTTGGAAGAACTTTCTTTGATGATAGACGGACGTACAAATCAAACTGCCGTACTAACTAAACACAATAACGCACCTGATTCTGATGTTCTTACACTGTTAGAGAACTTTTCCAAGTGTTGGTGCATGGAGCCGGTCTCTTCATACATCCCGACCAGCGGAGGTAACGCGAGTAGAGTCGACACGAATGTGCCAACTATTGTAGAAGCTTCTTGTAACAGTTCTGATTGTGGGACATCTTCCACGGGTGACTCATCCATTGTTCCTTTAACTTCGAGCGAAAAGTTGAAAGTACATTTCAGAAAAAGGAAAAGAAAGAAAAACATGACCGGCTGGCCAGTCGAGAAACCCAGGAAAAAAGGTTTGAAACGATTGGTCGAGTTGGACTTAAAGTGTGAAGTGTCGGGTTATGAAAGTTTGAGGATTGTGTCTGAGGAAAGGGATTGTATTAAAGTGGAAATCGAGGAGAATTCAAATGACATGGACCTCGATAAAGAACAGGATTGTGTCGGGAGTGAAGTTAATACTTGTGAGCGTTTTTCTGGTGCTCACAATAATTCTGAAAGTAAAGTTAGTATAAACGAGCAGTCCTCTAATACGCAAGAAGATAGCCTGGAAAGCAAAGTGAACCTAATCGAACAGTGGTCGAATGTGCAGGATAAAACTAGGGATTTAGATGGGCAGTCAATAAATTCTCAAAACAAGAAAAACGTTAGGCCGACCGTGGTTAAAACACTAATTGCAGATTTGCCTAGATCGGGAAAGACCGGCATTCTCTTGAGGACTTTGAGCATCGACACGAGTGAATACCAGCCTTGTGTTAGAGTGACAAAAATCACCAACATCGCAGACATTATATCATGCTCTCAAATTAAGGGGTCTCTGAATAGTCGAAGACTCCGTAGTGCGTCCTCTTCTTCTTCTATGAGTAGTTCTCCCCTTAGAAAACAAACTACAGGTAATGTTGAAAGAAACGGCTCTACGAAAGTAAGAGCGTCACCTCGTAAAAGAAATAGTTCAACTTTGAGATGATTGCCCGAACATTGACTACCCATTGTGTTCATTTTAATTTAATATATATTAGTTTGTGTAAATAATTTTAAAATAAATTTTGTAAACTGCGTACGTGATAATTTTTTAATGTATATTTCTTTATAAGGAAAGCCTATTTTCACTTTGAGGTAATTGTACTGCATTTGAAAGTAGGTACAGGAAAGGTAGGTATAAACATATAAAAGTAACAAACACAATATGGCTTCTACAATGAAAAGAACACAGCTAACACTTTACACTGCTGCCACTGGACACGTTATGGCTGCTTCCGTCCAATATCCCAATCTTGGTTACATGTTATCTAGACTCATCAGGAGTGTGTGTGAAATGCGCATTAAAAAGAGGTTTTCCTTTTAAAGATCTATATTCATTTCCTCTGTCCTTTATCACCCTCTCTAAGTTTCCTATCATAACTATCTTTCCTCCACCTTCTTCCGAATATAATCCAATTGCTTCGTAAAGCGAAAAGAGGTTGTTTCCTTATAGAGATCCATCATTCTTAAAAAAAATTCCTTTTCCTCCTTGTGTCGTATGGTTTCCTCTTTTAGGAAGCTGCGGTGCCCATTTCACACTCCTGTTGAGCTCCGATAGAATGAAACGTAGGTCGCGGGATTGAGCGATAACGATAGATTTTTTTCAAGAAGTAGCCATTACCTTTTTGTCCAGTGGTAGCAGTGTAAAGAGTGAACTGTGTTCTTTTAATTGTAAACAACAGATTGTGTGTCCCTTTTATAAGTCTCTGTCCATCTTTCCTCTACCTTTTTACGAATATAACATAACGTATATTTCATAATTTATGTTCAACATTGTTTTAAGAATATTACTTTCTGTTGGAAAATATTCAGTGTTTTCAAGTTTTTCTTGTATATTCATTTGACTCAAAAGTCAGTTTTGTTAAATGAATGCTACAGACAAGTTTGCCTTATTTTATAGACTAAATGTATAATTTATTCATTTTATCCTCACATTTATATATTTTTTTTTTTCTTCATTAAATAAAATAGTTTGCTTGTAAAAATTTAATTTCAAGAAAAACTAGAGAGCGAATGTTGCTTTTTCTGTGTGTCACGAACTAGTAATGGATTTTGTAGACATAACTGGGAGAATTGATGACAAATTCTTGATAAACCTAACAACAATTTTTTTTCATTAACTAGCTGAGATTTTCCTTAGCACAAATAAACATGAAATATAAAACTGTTTATTTTTATTTTCAAGTAGAATATTTTGTTAGAAATATTTGTATGATTACGTTTACATGATGGCTACAGACAGAGAAAATCTGGAAAAGTCAGGGAATTTTTGGATGACAGGGAAAGCAAGGAATTAAACCAAAACTAAGGAAAAGTCAGGGAATTAAAAAATATGTCTAAAATATTCCATTAATTTCTCAACTAAACACTAAAACATGTTAATAATACCTAATTAAAATAACATTTTACTTTCTAAAATAACTGATAAAACTGTTTGTTTAGTTGATACAAACTTTTTCTAATATATGATCAGTAATGAATCAAACAAGTCATCATCCACCATTAAAACTGAAAAAAGTAGTCAGGGAAAATTGAAAAATGTTGCCTGGAAAACCTGGAACAGTCAAGAAATTTTGTAAAATATGTTTTGTAGCCACCCTGGTTTAAAGACATCCTAATTAACAGACTTTTAATTAGTTATCCATATTAATTTATTGAGCAACAAGCTAAATAGTTTTAGAGGTTATCAGACTTTAAACAAATCTAGTTAAAAAGTGATTGTGTAACTACTGATAAAATGCTGTAAGTGAGAGAGTTTATGAGGAAATGGGACAGAAAAAAATCAAATGTAACGATTACAACAGTGTTTTTTAACATGTTAAATAATTTTTTCTAATTTCTCTTTCAAATCCTATCCCAGACAGAGCTTTGAACAAGAAAAGACATGTTGGTTTTGATATTCAAATGAAATGGTATTAAATGTGGATACTGTTTGGGTAAAATAAAGTACATACAGTAGGGCCCTGTTCATACGGCTAGGTTCCAGAGACCCGATATAAAGTACATACAGTAGGGCCCTGTTCATACGGTTAGGTTCCAGAGACCCGCTATAAAGTACATACAGTAGGGCCCTGTTCATACGGCTAGGTTCCAGAGACCCGCTATAAAGTACATACAGTAGGGCCCTGTTCATACGGCTAGGTTCCAGAGACCCGCTATAAAGTGGAATCTGCTGTAAAGCAGATCATAACCTCTTTTTTAAAATGTATGACTTTAATTAAGAAACTAATCCAGGCCACAGGACGGAAACGGTAATCTATGTGAAGTAAATGAATATAAAATAAAAACTTATTATATGATAGAGTTGCATCATAGATGAAAAATAATTTGTATATTCCTATTTGGCATTTTATTTAGCTCAGTCTTATTTTGTCTATTTCCTGCGTCACTGAGCATGTCGATTAAATGTCTGTGTCTAGTCACTCAGTCATAGGGATGTCAGGGTTCAAATCCTCTCCGTGTCTACTTAGGTTCGTTTTTAATAAATGGTTTTCCACTCTCCTTCCACATGAGTGTGATTACATTTCTACTTTTCTAATACCTAACTGATTAGTGTAATTAATAGAGGTCTGTGAACCAAAGTTTTTTTAAAACAAAACATTTGAAATTATATTGGCGTTAATAGTCATAATGAAGTGAACATTGTTTCCCCCGCAACATCCAGACAAGTAGAGAGAATAGCAAACAATATGTAGGGACTCCCAATTTGTGGTGATTAAAATAAAATGTTGGATTTAATCATAAAACCTTTATAAATAAAATATATTATTTTTGGTTCACAGTGGTAACAAATCAACTCTTATATAAAAGTGGACGGTGCAAATTTGGTTATACCAATTAAACCAAATAATTTTAGGTTAAAAATAAATCATTTGGTTCGTTTGAGCATTTTTTTTCTTCTTCTGTACATTTTAATATTTGCATTTGGTCACAAAAATGGCCGAGATAATAGCCAGTTTACACACTTCTGTAAGCAATGAATTTTCTTTGGATGAAAGAAATACATTTATCAAACTTAAAGGGAACTTTTTAAAATCCTTATTCTCTTCTCATTTGATTTAGCTTACAATCTTCAATGATAACATGTTTCAGTGTTAATATTAATGTCACACCATCTTCAGCTCTTATTTATGATATAAGTTAACTAAGCTAATATCAAACAAAAAAGGAATAAAAATGAAAGAGGTAATTTATTATATTCTATAATTGGGTCGAATCCACTAATTTACCTTCAAATCCATATCTTGGAAAATATGAATAGGGTTAGGCCCTTGAAACCTTAGGGATATTTGATATTCGAGAAAATTTCAGACTCACGACTCAAATTCTCTCTCTCCCCCCGCCCCCTCCCCCAAGTTAAATTTGTTTTAGAGCTCTAATGCTAATTATTGGTGGTTCAGAACCAATTATAATTATAGGATACACTTAACAACCAGCCCCCAGACCAGTAATATAACACTTAACTGAATGTATGGATGCCAACAGTTGATTACTATTTATATTATATATTATATCTCCTCTTATATTTATAATTTTTTCCAAGATTTGGATTGGAAGGTAAAATAGAGATTTGGATTCGTAATGCCGGGATCACAATCAACTTATAGTTCACTTGCAGTTAACTTAACCTAATAGGTGTCCTGGGAGGTGTTTCACGTTAAGTGAACGTTGCACGAAGAGTATCACACAATCCAGCCAACCAATTATTATGTGAGTGACATCTTTAGGGCTATTTAGTAATTCATTTGTCGCTTTTATGACCAAGATTTACTCTTTAGCTTAAGTTCTAGTGATAAGACATTGAATTATCGTGATCATAAATCTGTTTTCTTAAGTTAAGTGAACCTTACGTGGATGTTACGTTAAGTTAAAGTTAAGTTGATCGTGATCCCGGCATAAAACGGTGGATTTGACCCAACTCATCTTACAAAACTAAGAGGAAATATAAATATAATAGAATATATAAATGGTAACTAAATTTTAACATTCTTAGTAACATTTAAACATTCAGTTAAATTACTGGTCTGAGGCTTGGTTGTTGAGGGTTCCATCCCTACAAATGTTGTGTCTTTAACGACGAGTCGTCCATCGTCCCGACACAATACACCAGAAAACTGGCCTCGACGACTAGTTTGAATTTACCAATCTTATAAAGCTAGTGAGGAATGCCAGGCCTCCACCGTGGTTCGGATTCCACGTTTAAACTGTAGGTCCTCCATTTCATCTCACAATCACCCTACCATTACACATTAGCGTAAGTGTGTATAACCCGAACGAGTAGTAAGGCGCGGTGCTAATAATAATAATAATAATAATAATAATATAAAGCTAGTGAAATTTTGAGCTCTTAATTCAAATAACCACACACTCCTAGCAATTAAACGTGTTGTGGTCTGAATGGGTAGTAAGTCACCTAACAAAAAGTATCTATCTATCTTCTTCCTGTTCTTTTAAGTTGAATTAATCTCCCAGTTTTGTCATCTTTATCATACCATTATTTCCAAAGCTATTAGAAAGCACACAAATTAGTTCTAAAACTAAAATATTCAAAATTAATCACCTGTAATACAACCTGTTATTATTATTATTTATTTATTTTCAAACAAATACACAGGATCGAATTGATAAGTGTTATTCTTTGTTAATTCTGTATACATCAATTGATTATTTTATAGTATAATTTTGACTATTTATTTTTTTGTTAAATTGTTTTGTCCGGGGGCTGGTGATAGGGTCGTCTAACAAATTGCTGAGAAAGTTGGTGCAAGTCGTGTAAAACTTGTAGCACACATGTAAATTACTTCAATGCCGCCGAGAGAAGCAAAGTTAATTATAACTGGGTGAAAATAAAAATAAATAGCTCGATAATTGTCGACAAAACCAGAATTCATATTCTGAAAAATTGAAAAATTGAAAAATGACACCTGGACATGGGTTTATTTTTCAATTTTCAGAATATGATGTAAATCCTCACTAAAACAAATATAATAGCTTTGACTTTTTGATTCTTAAAACCAGAATTGTTTAATTTTATATAAAATACAAGTTGAATTGAATAGTATGAAATATTCCTGAAGACAAATCGAAGTTTGAATATTTATAAAAATAAATTGATAAATATATTATACTTTATAACTGTAAATACGGGTATTAGATATCATTTACAAAAGGCTCTAATTCAAACATAATTATATTATTTCAGATATTTTCATGTATACACTAATTTGTTATTGAAATAACAGCCGAAAGTGAAAGAAAATAAACATAAATATATTTGTTTTAACTTAAAACACTTCTTATTGTCGAATTTTGAAGTTTTTGAAGCGTAACATACCCTTATTGAATTGTTTAAAGTAACATTTTTGTCTCTCTGATAAAATTTTAAAAGTCACCGTGAAACACGAAAGGAAAAGAACAGCTCATGAAAGTGCTCACTTTAGTACCCGATGTTCAGGGATTCAAACCCAGCCGCGGTCGACAAATATTTCTTGAGCAATAAAATTCTGTAGCACAACTTTCTTCAGAGGGGAAGCAGAGCCCTCTTTCCCGGGTCGATTGTGGCGTGTAAAAGAACCCAGAAAGGTTTGTGAAAATTGTGAACAAACCTTACCTTGCAAAATTTGTAGACCCTTTTGCGTTCAATCATAGAAATTCTTGTGTGCTGATTTAACCATTCGGTTCAGAAAGTTCATGTTAAATACCCCTTTAAAAAATAGTTAAAATGATTCCCGAGTGAGGAAAGGCGGGTATCAAAAGGAAATTTAAGTAAACTAGCGATTGTTGTCATTAATTTTTGGGGAGGTAAGTTATTTGGTTTTCTAAAGAAAAACATGGATGACAAAATGTTCACTATGTAAATACTTAGTTATATAATTTATTCTAATTAAAATGAGTTACGTCTAAAGACTCGGTTTGAGAACCATGTTGGCTCTACTAAACTACGAAAACTGTGATTCATATGTTCACTTCAAAAATTTTTGAAACTTAATGGTCATATTCTACCACCAGCTCTCATTTCAATCCATATTTGTTAAACAATGTGTGCTGTACAAAGAAGAGAAATATTTTGTATGCCATCCAGTACAGCCGAGTATTGTAGGTAATAATCGTAGAAACTTAATTACTATTTGTACTTTGTAGATTGTGTTGAAGTCCTCTAGAAAATGTGGTCAGTTTTTTGTTTCTTTTAGTACTACTTGTTTGAAAGCCAAATGAACATTTCACCACAGAAAGAATTTGAACACTTTTCAGTGAATTAGTTTTATGATGAAATACAAAAATTCAACAGTATAATTATGTTCTGAGTGTTTATTTTCCCTTGGATCTCTTATGGATCTCTTTTAGGTTGCTCTACAATAAATCATCATCGAATCTTTGCCGGGTTAAGTCAGAAAATTGCCTCTATTCTTCTTCTCATTTGCACTTTCCGGTATCTGCTCCTCCCATCCCTTTCTTGGCCTCTTTTTCTACATACTTCTGTTTATCGTTCTCAGGATTATTTCTTACATCATCATACCATCTCAGTCTTGCTTCCTCTACTATCTCATGTACTCCAACATCCTCATTACGTGCCCGTACCATCTCAGTCTTGCTTCCTCTACTATCTCATGTACTCCAACATCCTCATTACATGACCATACCATCTCAGTCTTGCTTCCTCTACTATCTCATGTACTCCAACATCCTCATTACATGACCATACCATCTCAGTCTTGCTTCCTCTACTATCTCATGTACTCCAACATCCTCATTACATGAACATACCATCTCATTCTTGGACGGACAACTTTATTCCTAAAGCTTGATTCACGCGTTCGCCGAACATAAGAGTGCAGAATCTGCTTGAGTGGCGCAGCTTCTCACCAACTGGATGTTAACCCACGGTGCATTGCAACGCTAACTTAAGACAGCTGATTATCAACATATTTTATTTTCTAGTGGTTACACATATATTTTATATCATTCTCCCGATGGATGTTTTCAAATTATAACACTGTGTTTTGGAACAATCTAATACACAGATACACGCGCTTTAAATCAACGGGTTGTTTCAAATCTCACCACGAACGTCAACTACGCTGTCTGCTTGCCTCTGGCTGTGCAGCGCATGCGCACTGAGCTGAGATTTGATTGGTTCTCCTGTGCAGAACATCTCAAGCAGAGTGGGCAAAGTCGAGATAAGTTGATCCTCAGCAGATTAGGCGGAAATGTTGTGATTGGCTTAGGGCTCGTTATTTGACTGTTTTGTGCTAGTTTTTTGGCGAAAGTGTGAATCCACAGTAAGACCATTTCTACTTGGAGCGGACAGCAATCATGCCCGCTCTTAAAGAATGTCACTCATCGCCTTCATTGTCCGTGTTTCTACTGATGTGTAACTAAGTAAGAATAAAATTTAACAGCTAATTAAATTTAAGATGAAAATTTGGAAAACATGGAATAAACTCACATTGGTGAACGAAATATATATATATATATATATATATATATATAATTTTAAAAACTATTTTTGTGCTAATTTAAGTAGAAATGTTGTAAATAATACAACTTTAATACCACTGCAGATTTTATTAACAAGGTTGCCTGCCTGTGATGTCACAGCAAAACAAGATAGGATTTCCCATGTTAGGGAATTTATGTTTTATTCAGCAAGTTTTAAAAATAGAACATTGAAAAAAACACACAAATTCTGAAATAATTCTAAAAATAGTCCTATGTAATTTTAAAATTATTTTTTGGGTTTGAAAGTAGTTTTTTTTTAAATCGTCTACAGCTTAGGCTATTTTATTTATTCGCTGAAAGAGCACATAGCCATATTCCTGCTATAATAAAGATTNCCCCCCCCCCCTTCGCACATTGGTTTCAAGATTGATAGAGCTTAGTATACTGTTAGTTAAAAAGAGGAAAATTTGTTTATAAGGTAAGCAGCCGTTTGTAATAAGAGCAACTGCTCTAGCATGTCGGTTTGGATATCGAAATAAAGTAGGCCTCATTTATTAATGGAAAAGCAAAACTAACAAATAACATGATTTAGATTTGGTTACCAGGTCGAGACACTACAAGACTGGAAACATAACCCGAGCCTTCCTGGCAGACGTTACAATATCAGAATAATACGTATTATCTTGTACTTATAACTACTCACTTATTTTAAAGTTTATAAACAAACTGTACTCTAATTGATTTGAATTTACTGATACAAATTAGGGGGTGTTCAGGTATTATGTAAGCACATTTTTGGACACCCTGCTCCCATTGGAAGTAAACAAAAGCTAGCACTTGCTTATGTAATATTTGTAGACTTATTTTGATCTGTTGACAGGGAAAAAAACATTGTTTATACAATTTATAAATTGCTGGTAGTTATTAACATAAATTTATAAATTGCTGGTAGTTATTAACATAGAGGTGGAAATAATTCAGAATAACCATTGTTGCACAATGAATTTAAATTTATGGTACTAAAACTTGAAATTGAGGCCCTCTAAAACCCTCTGTTCTTGATTCCCTGGGTAAGTGCCAGAAACATTAACTCTCCAATAATATTTAACAAATATTTATTCAACTGTGTGACATTTAATAACTTTTTTCTTTCAGTCCAAATAAAACAGGACATGTCCCAGAAAGTGCCCGTAATACCATTTGTATTGCAGAAATTCCCAGAACCCTCAGTCAGAATATGAATCCTGTTCTAATCAGTTAAACCAAACAAGCATGATGTTAAGCCCACGTCAACGCCACTCGCCTAAACACAAGACTCCTACAGCAAACTAAGTCAACAAACAATTGTCTGAGTTAGTTCAAAAAGAATCTAATTAGTAACCAAACAGTCTGTCATTTTAACCGCTTACATTTCTTCTGTATTTGAATTTTGCACCTTCCTATAATAATAATCAATTTAAAAAGTAAATATAATGCTATAACCTCGACCAGCAATGCGACGCCACGACCCCGAATGGGGTCATGACTCCCAGGTTGTAAACCACTGGTCTAGTGTATTAGTTAGCTTAGCTATAGCTCTTATTTTATTCAAAACTATCAGTGAAAAGACGAGTTGCCGGTCTTCTTGAGTGGCGAGTGGAATGTGTACCCCTTGGCACAGGTAGCCACGTTATCTACAAAAGAGGGTAAGGGTCTTCATGGAGGGGGTAAGAACTGTAATACGAGGACAAAGATGTCATGCTCGAGTGTGTCAAGTTAAGATGCAACCTGCTTCACAAAATAACTTTGAACTCGCCAAGTAGGCAACGTCGTTAACCTAGAATAACCTGTAGTTTGTTACTTTGCCTAGTCTGTACAAACTTTGCTCATATATATTTTTTATTGGATCAAAGCTTATAAGAAACCAAATATGACATTATTAAAGTTGAATAGCCAGTTATTAAAACTGAACTAAACATTTTGAAAGATGCTTTACACAAAACTAAATTCAAGAAAGGAATTATGAAAACAATATGGTAGCATTTTATTATTCTGCTGGCTTGAATGGGATAACTAGGCTGAGTGAAACAGAAGGTGGAGTTGAGTGAAAGGTGAGTTTACTTGCTGCAATTCACTGCATCTTCTCCACTTAAAGTTTCAATCTGCTTCATTCTTGCATGTTCAGATGAAAATAATAAAACAAATCAAGTTTTTTTGTATATTTTTACTAAAAATCCATTACACAAAAAATGACAATGAAATGAATGGTCCCAATTCCAACAATTACTGGGACCCCGTGGAGAGTAGGGCTAGAAGACCACCTGCTGCACCCACAGATAAAATATAGTTACTGAATAGACGTTAAAGAAAATAATGGTGCACACAACATCGTTTCAATTCTTTCTCTGAATAGTTGACACTATGTTGCTTAGGCAACAAAAACTTCTTATATATCAATTTAGGCCATCAAAAACAATGAATCCAAAGTTGCTTAGGCACAATAAAAAAGTGTATTTAAAGAAAATCACTTTAAAATGATTCGTAAAAGCTTTGCTTCATCATAGCATCTTTAACAAGACAACCTGCTTCAGTGGCTGCATAGACGCTTAAAGAGTGATCAGCGTATGCATCAAACGCTTATTAAAGTTTGTTCTACATATCATTTTTTTACTGCAATTCAGGTAAAAAAAACTATGTTTAGGTTTTGGGTTGCCAACACTAGTACAAGGCCACTGTTTTGTTATAAATAAGTTTTTATTATGTGTTGTATTTTACATTAAGAAATTAATTATTTTTAATACTCTTTTTATCCAATCCGAAACAAAATTTTAACATAATTAAAATAGGAGGGATAGCCAGCACACTTACCTAGGTGACTGTCTACTCTCCTGACCTGATGAAACTGTCTGTGACAGTGAAAGCTTGTCCTTAAAAATGTGTTTATGTACTTTTTAGTGTTCTATCTAAACAATTTCTACTCCAGTATCACCTAGGTAAGTGTGCTGGCTATCCCTCCTAATTTAAACCATGATTTAGCCTAGTGCTCTATACTACAAAACATAATTGAAAGTAAGTATTCTTCATTTTAGAATTTGTTATTAATAATGTATATCATCGTGCATACACTGATACTTTTTAATACAGGCATCGTATTTACTTGGAATAGAGAAAATACTTATTTTTTATCCACTGTGTTGGTACACCAATGTAAAGAATTTGTTTGCACCGGGATCAATCACATGGTTTAAATTAGTCAGCCGCCATATTGAAGCAATATTTGTTAGACCTTTCATGAAAGTGCTGTCGATGCATAATTTAAGTGGAATAAAACGATAAATAAGCTTTGTGCCAGACCTCAAATAAATCTAAATAATATCGACCCAAATTACTATGGTTAGCTATCACATTCATATGTTACCATTTGTTTTGTATACAGCTACCCAAAGTGACATGTCAGCTGCTGATGTAAGGATACATTAGGGATTATTTATAGTAACTTTTTGAGCCGTCATCCAAGTAAACTTCACCATCAAACACTTATCAAGTGGTTCAACATTGGGAAGTTTGAAAAATACTGGTCTAGACCAGAAACTTTTTTTTACTTAGTAAAACCCAATTTAAAATAAATTGACTCAATCCATTTTCTCTGCAGAGAACGCTTACATGGATTAAGGGTTCCTTTATCTTATAAGCCTACTAATTTTGACTATAGTAAACATAATTTGTTAGGTAATTTATATCATTTAGAATGTAATACGATATATTAAAAACATAATTTCAAAACTTGAAAAGGATACACAGCTGGGGTGAAAGTCTTGAGGATGTAGAAGCTCGAGAAAATGACGAGAGCCAGGAACAAAGCGTTATTATAGAAAATGGAAAACGTCGTGGCTTCGTAGTCGGCCACTTCGTTCTTCTTCCACAGAATTCTATAAAAATAACAATATTTAGTAGGACAATAGCTTAAAACGCAAAACTTATGAACTAGTGACAGAAAATGTTTCATTCAATTCTATTTTGTCCGACACTTTATCTCAGCCGGTAGCGAGTCTACCTACCGAGCTAAGAGTCTCGGGTTTGATTCACACTGACAAATTAAAGTCTGAGTTTGGTGAAGACGGGGAGGGGGAGTTGGGTATTGTTTATGTCGTAAAGTTAAGTTAATTTATAGTTTGTGTTCTGATACAAACAGTGGAATCGGAAAGTTAATGTTTAACACCTCGAGTGAAGAAAAAATTACGACTTTGGCTATCCAAATATATATTATTTTTTTAGGTATTTATTGTGCACTTTTTGAACCAATTTATTAAGTTATATCTGTACACGACTTCTATGAGCGAGAGTGAAAGGTCCTACCAATTTTGCCGAGAAAGGTTTTTCACATACCTTCTAAGAGTTCTCTTATATACTACAGTAGAAATGGGACCGATGGCTTTACTTCCCCTCCAAAGGAAGTTGTGCTACGGATTTCTTATCACTCACAAGTCTGTTGACCCCGGATGGGTTTGAACCCACAAACATCAGGTCCTGAGCTAAGAACTTTACCTCAGTCCACCGAGATTGACTCCAAACAGTACATCTTTTTACTCTGGCCTATCCAAACATTATTTCAGTTGGCCCTCGATTGTAGATTAATTAAATGAACATACAAATACGTTATGTAAACGCTACCCACAGCTCTGAGTGGGTCAATACCACTTCACTTTCTACCTTTCATCCTTCTCTTTCTTGCTCATCTTCTTGTCCTCCGCCAGCTTCTTTGTCATTTCTCGCGTCACGGCTTCCTCTCTCTTCACCGCAACCTGAACATGTGAGGAAACATAACATCAACTGTTTGACGGTATTTGTTTTGAATGCTTTATACTCTGGTCATTGGTTCCAGATTGATAGCTTCGAACATCCGCATTGATAGGTGTGGTAGGTGCAGCCAGGGTGAGGGAAATAGGTGACAGCTAAGCGAGTGAGACCGCGGTGAGTCGGAGAGGAGGCGGGAGATGTACAGTAGTCCCGTGGCTTCTTTGGTGCTGACTGACAGTTCACAGCTGACAGTCAACATTTAGGTACATACCTAAATTTTGTCTATCAGAAGTGACAGCTGCTAAATACATGTCTTCGCATATCATATGGTTCGGCGTAAGGATACATAATTTGGTCTGGTAACTTTTCAAAGCCGTCAGCTGTCAGTCAGCACCAAAGAAGCCATGGTGCTTCTGTAGTTTGGTGAAGTGAAACATGAGATGTTAGCCCTTGGTTTATTCCCTGGAAGTGGAGGGAGTGCTACCAATGCCAGGGGTGGGCAGTGTAGTGGCCAGTCACTCTCTGTCGAGCGGCCATGGAGGGGGTGCTGCTTGGGTCGGTGACCTTTGGAGGATGAAAAGTGGGGTGGATAGAGTGACGTATGGCTTTGTGAGTGCAAGAGCGTGACAGATAATTACTTATAGGCGAAGGAAAACAAGTCTTTTGCGGCTGATGTTTGTAATAAAAATAATGTTTTCGGTGTAAGAGACCTGCTGTAGTGAAGAGAAATGCCATTTAAGTTTAAGGAAGATATGTATAGGATATTTTATTATTACTACGCGTCCGGGTTACACGCACTTACGCTAATGTGTAATGGTAGGGTGATTGTGAGATGAAATGAAGGACCTACAGTTTAACGTGGAATCCGAACCACGGTGGAGGCCTGGCATTCCCCACATTCACAAGATGTCTTGTCAGAGGTGAAGGAAGGGTTTGGTAATCAGATAAATCTGTGCCGGGACCGAGTATTGAACCCCGGACCCCCAGCATAGAGTTCTGACACCTTACCCCTAGATCACCAGGTCACCCTGTAAGAGAAACCAGGAAAGTGGAGGCCATGGGAATGAAGTTTGTGAAGAGTATGTTAGCTGTTACGAGGAGAAACAGGAGTACATGAGATAGTAGAGGAAGCAAGATTAGGATGATATGGTCATGTAATGAGGATGGAGAAGTATGTGAGATAGTAGAGGAAGCAGGATTAGGATGATATGGTCATGTAATGAAGATGGAGAAGTGGAGAACACCAAAGAGAATGAAGTAGGTAGGAAAAATACCACAAGGGAGACCAAGTAAGAGATGGAAGGAGCAGATAACAGCACGTGTAGGAGTAGAAGAACAGATTGGAAAAAAAAAGGAGGAAGATGGAGGCATTTTACTTAAATTGACCTTGGGACACAGGCTGGAAACGATGACGATGCTTTTGGGCTTGAGGCACGCTAAAGAAATAGTCTTTTATCATCCTATCGTACCAGATGATGGCTGTTGTAAATACAGCTGAAATTACGAGGTTATTACTTCGATGTGGCTCAAGCTTGAAAAAAAGTTTTAATGGAATTTAATTCATCTTAACATTAGGTTTCTTTCGAAATAAATCAATAAGAGTTGAAAATTGACACTCACCTTGTGCTTTAGGACAAACTTGGTGTTTTTGTACGCCAAGGCGATCAGGCAGGTGCTGGCCACAGTCACCACGACAAATGATATGAGTGAAGAGTACAATTCAATCATATGTATCCTCCAGAACAGCCCTGGAAGGTAAAACAATGTTCAAGGTGGTATCGTCTACGACGGACGTGGGAAATTCATCAGCTTCTCATTGAAAACCAATGCCACCACAACATGGCACCAAAGGCCTTTTAATATGCAACAGTTAATATTTTTACTATTATGAACCAGTGGTTTTCAACCTGGGGGTCGCAACATGTTTAGGGTGGGGTTGCGATTATTGTTAAGGTTGTAGCTAGGGTTCGTTAAGTTTTTTAATGTTATTGGGTAAGCCTGCCTATGATGATTAATTATTATTATTATAATTAGCACCGCGTCTTACTACCCGTTCGGGTTATACGCACTTACGCTAATGTGTAATGGTAGGGTGATTGTTGAAGGACCTACAGTTTAACGTGGAATCCGAACCACGGTGGAGGCCTGGCATTCCTCACATTCACAAGATGTCTTGTCAGAGATGATTAATTAAGGTGCAAAAATAATATTAAGAAATGTAACAATTAAAATGATAAAAACTGTAGCTAGGATCCTTTAGGTTCTCCGAATGTTGCTCACTGACTTAGTTTACTGTAGCAGTCTCGTGTTTAGGCGTGTGACGTTGCTAGCACAACTTCGAAAATACTAACTAAGCTTATTGGTTAATTATTGTAATTTAATGCGGATAGCCCAGATGGTAGGTAGGGTTTAGTAAAAATATAATCTAAAAACCAAGATATGAACATGTGTAGGATATCACCAGAGGGGTCACGAGGGCCCAATTAAGTTTAATGAAGATGGAAATCAACAACACTGATCAGAGTTTACATTAAAATGTGAAGCCTAGGCGTTTTAATACTAAAATTCATTTACCAAAAATCTGATCAGTTTTGATGGAGCATATTCTTGGGTAAAGGCATTCTGGGCAATGTTGAACAATATGGCACAAAGTTAATCCAGTAAGTAAATGTAACCATTAATCTTAAAATTTGTTAATATCAATTATCTGAATGTTATAAACACAAAAAATAAATGTTTTTAACAGTCAATATAAGCGTACTATACCGTTTTAATAATTTCATGAAAACCTTTACGTTTGTAATTATTTATTTTACACCAATCTCTAATCATTGGATCCCCCAGAATGCCAATAGGCCTAGTAATAAGAGCAATTGTGGTAATAATATTCGCAAATAAGTCTAATACTTACAAATTGGTATGGCTGATACAATAAAAGCATTTCCATAAAAGAGTGCAGACGATTTAGTGGATACATTTCTGCTGAAATCTTGAAGCAGCAGTTCCTCTTCTTTAGTAAATGCTTTAGTATGTTTCCCTGACATTATGCAGTTATTTTTATCTAGAAATTTTAACAAACGTTAACAGTACACTTCAAAGAGAAGATGTAATTCGCTTTTCCCGTTGAAGAAAGCTAAAAGGTAATGTGTACAGTATGATTTTCTATGCCAATTGGAGTGGGGGATAATAAGATGACGTGCCAACGTGTCATCTGGGTCCTCGTTGCTCTAATGTATGATATATAAGGTAAAGTCGTGGCGTGGGAGATATTAAGCCCGTTTAAGTTTCTTATAGCAGAGATAGATTTATAACTTTAGTATGTACATTAGTGCTGCAGTGCTTTGACGAAATTTGGAAGTAAGTATCCATTCATGAGTGTAAGAAATGTTGTGAAAATAATAAACATATTTCTGTTCACTGTTGGTACTGCTGCTAGACACCAAAAACAATCAGAATGTAAATTAAATGTTAGTTGTCAAAAATGGAAGGGAATGGATTTTTCGTTGAACAATTTGTGCAGGATGTAATTGGGTTTAGTTCACAATACGGAAGTGATATAAGCATTTCCTATACAGCTTATAATATAACCGGAAAACCGAGCAAATTCCCGGATTATGGAGACTTTCCTCAAGCATTTGTAATGGTATAGATCAAGTTTGAGTTTGGGAACGGTGTTATATTTTTAATCCAATTAGTATCCTTAATTTTCACTCTAGGTGAATACACAGTATCAGAGTTAATCTGATTAACCTTATTAATAACTTAGAAAATTATTTTAAAATTATAATATATTCGGGAAGTATAGGTGAATAATTAAAGCTCCGTTCCGAACAAGTGTTTGTTTTTCTTTTAATAAGTGCTGCTGAAGAGTAAAGAAAATATACAGCATATCAAAAGAGGTTTTAACGTTCTATAAAAATGTAGGGAGCATTGAAACAATAAATTAATGATAGGACCTCTTCTATTTTTAATATGATACACACTGCTTCAACAGGAGGAAAACATGATAAAAAAAAAATTTGAAACTCTCCCTTATTGGGCTATGATCAATAAAGATTAACATTTTCACTCTACCTAATTGTGATGTTGTTAACTTGTATGAACTATATAACCCTTAAGCTATAATTTATTAAATCTTTTCTGTGTAAATGAAAGTGTTTTGTCTAAGTACCAGTAGGCTTACTTGTTTGAAATTCAAATCATAGCTTCCTCACATGAAGTCAAATCACGCCGTCACTGAGCTAAATAGTTTTTTCTTTATCACCGCTATCTTACTACCTGTTCAATTAATATGAAGAAGGAAGCATTTTATAGGTAATCTACCTGCATTTTCACGGAATTAGAGTGGAAAACCATTTAAGGAAAGCCACTCTCGATACACTCGACTGATATTCGAACCCTGATCTCCCCGTAATTGAAAATCCAGTTTTTCACGAGAGTGATGCTTTAAAACATTCATCTACGAAGTGGGTAGTAATAGAATTAAATACATGGTAGAATAAAAACAATTTTATAGAGTCGAGTAGACCCTAGTAATAAAAAGGGACATGTGTATAAAGTAGACATACTAGGCCACATTAGTACTCATGTCTGTCATAGAGAGCGCTCTACATAGATCAGGGTGTCTACCATCCGGGAAAATCAGGGAAAACGGGAATTTGAAGTGATCGGGAAAAAACGGGAATAAGTCGGGAATTTGGTAAATCACAACAAAAATCCGGGAAAATGATATTTTACTCAAAATATGAAATACAATAATCAGTAAATTATAATGTCATTTTTTTGTTTGTAGCTGTGTAATATATTTTTAATTCCTAGTAAACAATTTTAATTCAAATTTTAAAACTTATTATTATTATTTAAAAAAAGGTTAGTAGAAAAACGAAGGTGGAGGGAGGGGGGCGGCGAGTTAGAAAGATGTGACATACTTTATTAGTCGGGAATTTTAGGAAATGATCAGGGGAAACCAGGGAAAAGGTCGGGGATTTCATTGGTCAAGTTTAGTAGACACCATGATAGATAATCTTGATCTTCACTGATCTTTATACTAATTGCTATGATTGTTGCATAGAGGACGTACGGTCGGTGGTGGGACGAAGCTCCGTCAAGGAATGAACTTTTCATGCCACAATCGTGCGGAGGAATTATCAGCCAGGATTTTATAGGTCTGTGAGTACCAGCAGTGTTTGCAGTGGAATCTGTATAATAGGCTACAATGGTTGTTTTATTAATGTAAGATACTTTTAAAAAAATTTAAACTGTTTACAACTTATTTATGATTATCCTGTAATCATAGTATTTTTTTAACCATAAAAACTCCATTATTAGAGCCTACAATCATGCTATAGCAGCTTTCACCATTAGCGATGATAGTGCTAACATTTGCGGATAGAGGGTGTCATGTGGTCAGCACAACACACCCTCCCTCCTAGACCGGAACAACCTCGTATTTATACAAGTAGCTCCTCATTTGTTCTCACGAGGTTGAGTTTGAACAATTCTGGAAGCACCGGCGATCGAACCCAGGGTGTCTGGATCTGTAGCCAGGCAAATCTAACTGCTGAACCAGAGAGGTGGTCTCAACCATAACAACACACAGATAATACTAAACATCTAATGAGACACACGTATGAAAAGATTATGGGACGACAATCAAATTGTCATATAAAGGACCTTTTAAAAAATATAAACTTTTTTTTTTTGCCCAAAATTGATGACATTTTATATTCATATTTAATGCTATTTTATAGGGGTTGATGATATCGATCAAGAGTGATGGTGGAAGATCACATGACTTGACTTAAACGAATATATAAATATTGTTTTACTAACTTTAAAATGGCAAGAAAGTTTTATTATAACTAAATCAGATTGTTTGTTAAATTTAATACCGTATTTATATTTAGATAGTTTAAGCCACTGACAGCCGATCACGCAAAACTCTCTTGCTGTGTGATTCCCAGATTTGGAATTTGAGCAAGCAGTTTATCCGTTTCGCGTGTGCGTGTACGAGACATACAACCCAGGGTCTGTGGTTCGGATCTGGGCGGAGGACAGCAAGGAACATTGGGAATTGTTGTGGGAGGGTGAGCCCCAATGCGTGGGGCACACATCCAGAATCTTCTCTCCCGATATAAAATCCACCAACTTCCCCACCAAGTAAGTTATTTACTTGAGACACGAGTTTCTAACAATCTAGCACTTGTTCCTTACGAGGAGACACTTTATTAAGTGCTAACACCCGTTCCGGTGGTTGAACGGTCTAAGGCATCACTCTTGAAATAGACTGGGCCAGCGATGATGAAAAGATTGAGGTTCGAATTCCGGCCAGGTGTAATTGAGGGTGGGCTTTTTGCCACTCTCTCCTCCCATTAAATGCAGGTGCACTTTCTTTAAATTCAAGCCCTTATCACATCAGCATACTTATTACACATTCATCCAACCTGAACTTGCGGAAAGAAAATTAAATGGTGCTAAGTTTAAGTTCTGCAACATTAAACTTGTAGCTTTTTATTATCACCGCGTCTTACTACCTGTTCAGATTATAATTACTCTAATGGGGTAGAGATGAAGAACGCATTTTAGAGGTGATCTACCCGCATTTGCGTGGAAGGATAGTGGGAAACCATTTAGGAAAACTCATCCTCAGTAGACTCGACCGGGATTCGAACCCGGATCTCCCCTTCTTCAGCAGAAAGTTCTGATATTAGAGAGACGTCTAATACCATTCAGCAGCTGCGTATTTATTGGATCTTGTGCTTTGTTTTAAATTAAATACTTCTAAAAACCTATGCAATTTGAAAACCTGTTTTGAGTCGATATGTTTGTCGCGCAGAGTTCTTCGACTGGAGTTTAGCCACGCCCACCTGGACTACTACACAGAGCTGGACGCTGTGCTCTTAGTCGGGACAAAGGAAGCCATCTATCGTGCGGACGACCAACCGTCCAGCGTGGGCAAACTGACGTCGCAGATCATGCAGCTCAACATTCATACCATCCCGCCCCAAGTAAGGACGCGCTCTCTACTGTGGGGTGTGAGAGGTCTCTGGTTCAAATACTCTCAAGTGCACTGACCAAAACACCCATCTCTCTCTACTGTGGTGTGTGAGGGGTCTCTGGTTCAAATACTCTCAAGCGCACCGACCAAAACACCCACCCATCTTCATACACTTTCTCTCTTACTAATGTATCATTATTTATTTGAAAGTTATATTATTATTATTACTATTATTATTACCACGTCTTACTACCCGTTCGGATTATACGCACTTACGCTAATGTGTAATGGTAGGGTGATTGTGAGATGAAATGAAGGACCTACAGTTTAACGTGGAATCCGAACCACGGTGGAGGCCTGGCATTCCCCACATTCACAAGATGTCTTGTCAGAGGTGAAGGAGGGGTTTGGTAATCAGATAAATCTGTGCCGGGACCGAGGATTGAACCCCGGACCACCAGCATAGAAGTCTGACACCTTACCCCTAGACCGCCAGGTCACCAATATATTAAGATAAAGTTTATTTAAAATAAAATACGATGAAAAATGTGCACGAGTCAAAAACAATTTATTGAGAGACTGAATGAAAATCAATCTTTTATAAATACAGAAAATTGAGGCTGAACAAGAAAAAAACCTAAATAGTATAAAGTGATAAGAGCAACAATGTAATAAACCCATTTTACAACAAACACAGATAACAGGGTCACCCAAACAATTTATATTTTTTTTTACAGATCTGACATTTTTATTGTTCATTTAGTTTTGTTTTTTCATCTATTTGAGGTAGGCTTTATACATTCACTTTCTGAACCGACTGATTATATCGGCACAAGAGGATTTCTTTGAACAAGAGTGAAAAAGCACACACTTTCCAGGGTTATTCTACAAGACACAATTGACATAGAAATTTCTCCTCCGAAAGAATTTGTGGTACTGGTTTTTATATTGTTTAAAGAGTCCGTTGACCCCGGCCGGGTTTGAACCCATGAACATCGGGTCCGTTTTTAATGATCACACATTGACATTATAGAGAGTACTTCCCCCGTTCTCCCCCAAAGAGAGAATTTCATCACAACATCGGCGAAAACAAAAATAATGATAACTAATAGAATGAATAAAGTAACATGATAGGAGGGAGACCTGGTGGTCTAAGGGTAAGGTGTCGGACTTCTGTGTTGAGGGTCCGGGGTTCAATCCTCGGTCCCGGCACAGATTTATCTGATTACCAAACCCTTCCCTCACCTCTGACAAGACATCTTGTGAATGTGTGGAATGCCAGGCCTCCACCGTGGTTCGGATCCCACGTTAAACTGTAGGTCCTCCATTTCATCTCACAATCACCCTACCATTACACATTAGCGTAAGTGCGTATAACACGAATGGGTAGTAAGACGTGGTGCTAATAATAATAATAATCCAATATTCTAATTCCAAAAAATGTTAATTATTTTTGACAAAAAAGTTCATTTTACATCATTTAATTATCCACTAAATCTTAATTTCTCTTTTCAAATCCTATTTTATCTTATAGTGCTCCTTACTTAAGATTGTTTTCTAAAATAATGTATCCTCACTGATTACAAGTGTGTTTGTTTGCTAAGGTCGACATTCCATCTTCCATCTCCAGTTTCCTCGATCATCAACTACCCAGACTGTTGAAAGTGACGGAGGACCTGACTGTCCAGACGTCTGATCTGATAGAGGACCTCCCGTGTAACAATTTCAACTGTCTTCCCGTAAGACTGCTCGTATTGTGCTGAAATAGTTCGATTTTCATAGGAAGGACCTTATCCGAATTCTAAAAAAGTTCTTCTTTCACACATTCACACGTCAACTCATGTGATCTACAGCTGTCACTTTTGACGGATAATATTGATACCAGTTGGGAACAATATTAATAGTAAAATGTTATCAATGTTCGCCATAAAAAATTGTGTTTTCTAAAAGAACCTTTCTATGAAAATTGGACTGTACTTTGTACAGGTAAGGGAACAACATTGACCTATCACATTTAAAAAAAAACCTCCACGGTCTTAGCTCGCCATAGAGTGAGCCACCGACCGAGAGA
This sequence comes from Timema shepardi, assembly GCA_902151425.1. Taxonomy (NCBI): domain Eukaryota; kingdom Metazoa; phylum Arthropoda; class Insecta; order Phasmatodea; family Timematidae; genus Timema; species Timema shepardi. The sequence goes on along the minus strand of CABFVX010001406.1, from coordinate 27,773 downwards.
CAGCCAGCGCTATCAGTGATAATAGTGCCAACATTTGCGGGTAAGGGGTGTCATGTGGTCAGCACAGTGAACCGTCCGGCCGTTCATTTTAGTTTTTTTAAACCAGGCTCACTACATATTTATTCATGTAGTTCCTCGTTTGTCCTCACGAGGCTAAGTTTGACCCTGTTCTAGACCCATTGCCTCGCAGATAAATCTTGAGAATGCTGAGGATCGAACCTGGAACCTCTGGGAATAAAATAAAATACTACGAAATCATAAAAATATCTGAAAATACAAGAAATTATTATTAGCGCCGCGTCTTACTACCCCTTCGGGTTATACGCACTTACGCTAATGTGTAATGGTAGGGTGATTGTGAGATTAAATGGAGGACCTACAGTTTAACGTGGGATCCGAACCACAGTGGAGGCCTGGCACTCCACACATTCACAAGTTGTGATTAATACACGTCTTGTCAGAGGTGAAGGGAGGGTTTATAAATCTGTACCTGGACCGAGGATTGAACCCCGGCCGCCAGGACAGAAGTCTGACACCTTACCCCTAGACCACCAGGTCACCTACAAGAAATTAAAATTATCTTTAGTTCTTTAAATGTATAAAGGTGTTTGATTAAACGAAAATATTCTAGTATAACACCCCCTGTTTTATTTGGATGCCGGGTAGCCAACCCTAACTACAACACTACCGCGACGCCGTAAGGACTTACATGGCTGTGCTGGACCCCGAGTGGTGGGGGTTGGAATGGGCGGCTCGTGGGGGAGGGACACTCAAGTGTTAGTCTAACAATGTATATTTATTAACTGATTCAGATGACTAAACTACTACATAGGTAACCGGGTAGATCTCCCGTGACGAGGGAGCAGACACGAGAGTGGGACTAGCAAACCTTCCTCTGGACCCGCGATCGACCCTCCTGCGGGGGTGAACCACCAGATCACATTGTATTCCCTCTGTCGTTTAGTCAGTTGTTGCTAGATGCCGACTCTCGTGCATCAAGCATAGCTCCTCTTCAACTGGGGGTTAAGCAACCAATCACTAAACAAAGTGTTATTACTAAAAACTTGCTGATCTCGATGTGTCCAACAAGCCGGTAAGTTCTATCGGTCGCACCGTGTTCGCTCGTCGACAGGATGCAATCTATGTGAGATCAGTAGAACGGTAACCCAACACTCTTGACTTCCAAGGAAATGTACAAGCGTGGGTCAACCTCCCGCCAGAATAAACCTCAAAATAACTATGCTCTTACACTAGCTTTTTAATATATTGATTAAATTTATTTATATACTAATGATAACTAACATCTGTACACTGAAATCCCCCATTTCGGTGGTCGAATGGTCTAAGGCGTTATTCTCACAATAGACTGGACTGCCATTGACGGGGAGATTGAGGTTTAATCCTGGTTGAGTGCACTGAGGGTGATTTTCCCTAAATTGTTTTCCACCCTTTCCTCACACAAATGTTGGGTACAATTAATCTAAATTCAACCTTCATCATCCCTAACACATTTTAAAAATTAGTACATAGGCGTGTGACCGAATAGGTAGTAAGGCACAATGCTGAAGGTCAATTCTTTCGACACCAGAAAGAATTGAGGAACCGAGTTTAACACCCCCTCATGGTAACTATCCCTGAATCCAAACTTTGTTGTGTTTCAGGACGAGGCTATCGTCAAGATATTTGGCTATTTGGACCTTCTCTCGCTGTGCAAGTGCAGTCAGGTCAACAGACAGTTCCATCGCTTGGCCGCAGACTCTCTTCTCTATACAGAGCTCAACTTGAAGGTGATATTCCGCACATCTACACTCCGTTTACCCTGAAAGGTGCTACTTTGACGGACTGGACTAGGGGTGGGAAACCTGCGGCCTTTTCACACTTAAAGTTGTTTATTTGAATTGATTGAATAAAAAATAATTTTGGAAGTAAAAGTGCCAAAAGAGTAAACTGATCTTATCGCTCTATCATATTTTGGAAAGATTTGAAACTGTACCTGATGTGCGCAGCCTTGCGAGGAGTCTGTGAAGGGACACGCGGAGCCTTCCAACGACGACAGGTTCTTCACCCTGGACTAAACTACTGTCCACCCCTTTAATCTTTGTCACAGTGTGACCAAGCGAGGTTTGCTTGCTAGCTTTCAGGGTAAACGAAGGGTACAGACCCTGGAGGACATGGCGTGTCCGTAGAAACACCGAAAACAGTCCGCGTCATTTCACTAAGAGTTCGTGGTCGACTTTTTAAAACAATCCAAATCAAATGATTACTAAACCATCGTTACAATTAAATACAGTTAATGAAGGAGCAGGAAGTAGGTCTCCAGTCTGTGAAATGGAATTCCTGAGAAGAACTCGAGGAGTGGCGAGAATGAATAGGATGAGAACTGAGAGGGGGAGAGGAATAGTTGAGGATCCTGTGTAGGGCCAGATAGAGAAGGCAGGACTAAGGTGGTACGGTCGTGTGAAGAGAGTGGAGTGGAGGAAAGGTGGTAGAGAGAGGTGGAGGAAAGGTGGTAGAGAGAAAGATCAAGCAACAGGTGGAGGAAAGGTGGTAGAGAGAAAGATCAAGAGACAGGTGGAGGAAAGCTGGTAGAGAGAAAGATCAAGCAACAGGTGGAGGAAAGGTGGTAGAGAGAAAGATCAAGAGACAGGTGGAGGAGAGGTGGTAGAGAGAAAGATCAAGAGACAGGTGGAGGAAAGCTGGTAGAGAGAAAGATCAAGCAACAGGTGGAGGAAAGGTGGTAGAGAGAAAGATCAAGAGACAGGTGGAGGAGAGGTGGTAGAGAGAAAGATCAAGAGACAGGTGGAGGAAAGGTGGTGGAGAGAAAGATCAAGAGACAGGTGGAGGAAAGGTGGTGGAGAGAAAGATCAAGAGACAGGTGGAGGAAAGGTGGTAGAGAAAATGAAGAGGGTGAAGAGGCTTATGTTCCAAACAAATCCGGCCAGTGGATGGAAACTGTTCACGACAACGGCAACAAAAATATATTTTATTTTAAAGATGTGTTCAGATATTGCTGTATCCGTAAACCAATTTAATTCACACCTTCAAAATTATATTTATTTAGAAATTTTGGTGTTTTTTTGTACTTTTCATGCTTGTCACTTTTTTTTTTCAAAACTTTGATCGGATTTAAAGTTTCAAATACAAATAGATTCTAAATTTGAATTTGATGTAATTCAATTAAAAATTTAGATCTAAAAGCCAAACTTTTGAATATGTTTTTAGTATTAACATTTATCTTTTTTTTTAATTTAATGGATTTTTTAATATTTTTTTAACTAAGCATTGTGTCTCTATTTACAAGATATTTTAGCGGATCATCTCACATCAATTAACTTGACTAAAAAATTTCACATTTCATAATATTAACAATCTCTTAGTGGCTGAAACACTTTTTTTTTTTAAATATTTAAAATAAAATATACTCTTTTTAGTTCAAACTAATATTAAATTTGAATTTGTTTAAACAACAAACATGATCAAATATTCATTTCAGAATCAATTTAAAATCTTTTCACTATAAAATAATTGATCCAAAGTTTTTTCAAAGCATGTTATTTGATTTTGAATCAATTCGAGTTGGTAGCCTTGTATTCACTATGATTCTATGATTCCAAATTAAAAATCTTGAATTCACAAAGATTTGATAAAGATTGTCATTTTTTTTAACTCCTCGATATCAGCAGGGTTTTTATCCCTGACCTTGAGCAACACAACTTTTGTCTGTTCCAGGTTTATTGGTACTGTACCACAGCAAAGGCACTATCATTCTTAACGCCAAGATGTAAATACTTACAGAAGCTTGACCTCTCGTGGTGTGGGAATATATTGAGTATCTTACCCAACGACTTTATAAGGTATTCAAATTGTACTGTTGAATTTTAATTGTGTGGTTTTGGGTTTAAATTTATCACTTTTGAGAAGGTATAAGCTGTGTTATGTATTTGTAAAGTTTTTTTTTACAAGCACTGCATCTTATTACCCTTTTGGGCTAAATGCTAATGTACTAATTACGCTAATGGGTTAGGGTTGATGGATGTTGAATTTGGNTGTGTGTGTGTGTGTGTGTGTGCGCGCGCGCGCGAGCGAGTGTGAGAGAGAAAAACCATTTAGGAAAAACTACCCTCAGTACAAATGACCTGGATTGAACCACGATCTTCCTGTTATTGTTAGCCAGTCTATTTTGCAAGAGTAACACCTTAGACCATGTGGCCACCGAAGCTGCATGGTTTATCAGATTCGCATGTGTTGAAAGTGGGAGGGGGGGTGATTGAGGTGACTGCCCTGAGACACCCACAAACCTCCACGAAAAATAATTATATTCTATGAGACATCATATTGAACTAATCTTGCAGCCTAAGTTTACATTAATACAAAACTACGAAATTTCTACAAATTTAAAAAGAAATCAAGAAACAGCGAACAACAGTATCTAAGTGACCATGACCTACCTCTAATCATGTTGACATAATCCAGTGTTCGTTTTCCTCTGTTCTGCTCAAGAAGGGGACTGATGTGCCCTGAAACTTTCATAATCATATGTTTCACAACAATGTATCCACATTTGTTCTAATTTGCAGGTTTATTGATGATTGTGGAGGCCTACTTACTCACATAAGGCTGAATTCTTGTAAATTCGCTAATAACGCTTCGATAATCAAAATTGGGGAAAAATGCAAATCTTTGAAAGGTAAGGAAAATACCCACACAGCCTAACTTTCCTGTACCTTCTTCCAAATAAAATACAATTACCTCATAAAGTGAAAAGAGGTTTTACTTATAATAAACATCACTCATTATTTTAGTCGTCAATATTGAAGTTTTGCACGCCCTCATAATAATTCAGAATATCGATTGTGATTAGGCCTAAACCCATGGGGAGCTGCAGAATTTAGAATATGAATCTTGTCAGGATTCATATTTGATTCAAAATTATGAATCTTGATATTTAAAAGATATGTCTCAGATTCGAAATTTCCTATCTGAAAATAGATCTCTGATTCGGATTTGATGTGATTTAATTAAAAATTAATCTACAAGTCAAACATTTGAATGATTTAATTTTTCTAAAGAATTTAGATTGTATTTATTAATGTAAATTTGCAAATGTCTTGATTTTTAAAATATCATCACTATTTGGACACGGTTTATTGAGCTTAATTTTTTTATTGGACTCAAAGAATTTATATAATCTAGCCTGATTTTTCTTTATTAAAATATTCAATTCAAAACGTTGTCTCTGTGAAATATTTGCCATTTCATTTTACAATATTTGATCTGAGCTAGTGAGCAAAGATTCGGATTCGATTCACACAGGCTTTACTGTGGTGGCCGTGATATCGGGTGGTTATTAAAATATGTTAAGTAATAAATCTATAAACGATCGTGGCTGTGTCTGTCGTGACATATACTATTTACTAACACTAACAAACAGACCAACTCTTTGCTACAGAGTTAAGCCTGGGAAACTGTCTGGAGATCAACGAAGCAGGTTTCTGGGGTGTTGCTGAGCTGAAGTGCTTGGAGCGTCTCGACCTGTATCACACACTGATCACTCTGGAGCCGTTAAAAGCCCTCATCGTGGGATCATCACATCTCGTACATATTAACTTGGGTAGGAAAGATTGATTGTGTTTGTGATCTGCGAGTACCCGCGTATAAAGCTCGAGATTGAGCCTTTAATAAATACTCTGATTCACACTCGACAGCTTTACAGGCTCGGTCGTGTTGTATATCTGGCGGTTTACTCTTCTCGATACTTGTCTGGATGTTAGTCATGGAATGTACTTATTTTAATTGTAAAATTATTGTTGTTTTAATTTCATCCATTTTAGTGGTCAAGGGGTCTTAAGTCAGCTCTGGGCAAATTATGGCCCGTCACACAATTTTATACCGTCCGCAAGCTATAACTATTTAACCCCCATCCCCCCAAAAAATATGTTTGTGCTAAAAATATCAGGGTTAAAAAAATTGTATTATGGAAGAAAACACAATTTTTCTAAAACATGATAAACATTTATAATCAGTTTTTAGAATCTCAACTACTGGATTTACACCTGACATTAAAGAAATTATGGAAGATATGAAAAAAAATTGCTTACATCTCATTAAGTTCTAGATTATTGCAGAATCATTAGTTTTTTTGTATCTTTTTCTTTTTTTATGTGTATTTAATTTTGTTTTATAATAAACTGTGTCTATATAAAAATTGTTTTATACTCGGCAGCTAGTTCTTATGTTTAAATTCTCACTGCGGCCCAGGCCTGGTATAAGTAGTCACGCTCGCAATGGACTAGACTGTCAATGAAGGGGAGATCGGGGGTTGAACCTGAATCTGATCGGATGTCCTATCTTACTAATTGGTTTTCCTCTTAACTACCATGCAAATGCGGGTATATTTCTGATGTATTCAACCTTCATCCCTAACACTAAACTGTCCAAACAACCCAAACAAGTAGTTAGTGAGACACAGTGTAGATAAGAATGAACCTGGAATAAAGTTGGGGACGCGCTGATTTTTTTCAGGTTCGTGCGTTCAAGTGTCCAACATGGACGAGATAGCGCAAGCCCTCGCCCTTCACTGTCGGGATCTGGTGTCCGTGGACTTCTGGAAGACTTACAGTCTGACACCCGTCGGGGTACGCTCCCTCAGCATGTGCTCCAAGTTGCAGGAGGTCGACTTTGGTTGGTGGTGAGTGGATCGATTCACCGTTGGTTACATTACCAGACACAGGGCTTGTTATTACTTTGTAGCAGTCGCCAACTTGAATCAGACTCGTGTCACATCTATGAAATATTTCCTGAACCCAAATAAAAGTTATCAAAGCTTTGCAAACTCCTATAATTTTGTCAAACAAATAAGAAACTGACTGGACTGATTGCACAATTAGTAAGCATGACTCAACCCAAATACCCTGGACTGTGCCAATTTTTACCCCATGAGGATTTAAATGTAAGTGTTAAAGAAGCTGTTAGTTTTTAGTGCAATATCTCAAAAGCCCATGCTATAGTTTATACCGACTTTCCCCCCTTGTGGTGTGTTACAGTCTGGGTGTGGGAGCCCCTGGAAACAGTCTGCACGCTCTCGCCAAGGGTTGCCCCAGGATTAAGAAACTGTTTCTGGCTGCCCTCAGAGGGGTAGGTGACAGAGACTTGGAGCCCTTCATGGACTTCTGCCCCGACATGGAACAGATTGACCTGGTGGGGGTCCGCAGTATCACGTCCACCGTCTGTATGCAGTACGTACAACATTCAGGGAGGGGTTCCTTCGAATCCTCGCATTCTTTAAATCAATCAAGACATTCAATATTCGAAGTTTAGAAATAATTTTAGATTCAAGATTTTAAAATAATATGTATGAATTTTTTAACTTGAATCATATTTTTTTAAAGCTAAATATTATTATATTTACAAGTGGTTCAACTCGACATAACTATTGGACAAACCTAGCAATCTGTCCCCAGAGTATTAATTTATCACTAACCAGCCCTGTGGTATATTGGTCAGAGGTCCTGGGTTCAATTCTTGACTGGTACCAGGGGATTTTCCCATGGTTACCAGGGTTTGGTTAGTTAGGGTTAAGATCTTCATTGGCTCCTCCCCGTCATATTCACTACCATTATCCTCTCACCTTATCGAGACACGGAAAGAGTCTCCATGAAAAGGAAGTACGTGTGTCCCTTGGGAAGTTATTATTAATTCATCACTTAATTGAATGTGCTAAGAGATGCGTCACATCCACTTTCTTAGGATCTGAATATTTTTATTTTATCTACAATTCCAAAACTTAACACATTGCACAACGGCATGAAATTACATCGTGAACTGTCGGATACCGACCAAATTTATGATATTTTGAATTTTTGCTGTGAGAACACTTTTTTTTTTGTGTGTTTATTATAGTCATTTATGATCTTTCAGATTTTGTATGGACTTTATTTTGTTTTATAGAAGAAGAAGAAAAATGTGTGGTAGTTTTTGTAAATAAAAGATTTGTACACATTTTGTTACACGAGTTAGAAATAATAATCTTCAAGTCCTGAACCGGAATTATATAATAATATCAATTCTATGTTGGAATTATCAAGCAAAGTTGCTTTTGAAGAAGCCATTTTGATGGGTACCACAGATGGTAGGAGAGCGTTGATGAAGTGTTTTTAGAAAAATAATTATATTTGATCATACTGTGGGAAGTGCTGCCACCTAGTCGTTTAAAAAAAAACTAAAGACAGTCTTAGGCAACATTTACAGAACACTATACCTGAGCGTATCTCGACTCATTGCATATGTAAACATTTAGAAGAGAACCTGAGTGTAGGTTGGCCATGGTAACAATAGATACCCACCCTAGCCCGAGCGTAGCTTGACCATGGTAACAATAGATACCCACCCTAGCCCGAGCGTAGCTTGGCCATGGTAACAATAGATACCCACCCTAGCCCGAGCGTAGCTCTGGTGTGGTGTTCAATGTGTAAAATCAGTGTAAACGACTGGCGGCCCTTTAGCCTATTATTGGCTCAACCGAGTATGACACAGTTGGCCGATGCTAGACGTTGGCCCAGCCCTAATGTCTACACCTCCTATTGTAAGGGAAGACCAGCCCTAAAATGCCAGAGCAGAGGATCAATGCTGTTAGCTTGGAGGTTTCACAAATATATGTCTGGCAGGTTCCTGACCAGGTTTCCCCGACTGCGCCTGCTGGACGTGAGTTTCTGCGACCAGATTCTCGACAGCGAGGTGTCGTGTTGGCAGTTCTTCTTCCCCCACGTCAGTATCAAACGTAGCTTCCAACACGAGGACAGACTGCCTCAGCAGGGCTTGATGAATGGCTCTTAAAGACGGATATTCCCGACGTTTTAATGTGTTGGTGGGATTTAATTTTATAAAATATTTTTAAATCTTAAATTTACTTTTAGCGAGGTTATAGCTCTTTAAGTAAAACCTCTTTTCACTTTTTGAAGTGTATTTTATTAAATAGTAAGAAGTTAAAGATCAGCTCTGCTGGTTGAATGTTACAAGGCAGGCATGCCCAATCCACTGCCCGCGAGTACGTTCTATGCGGCCCGTCGGCTCAAATTGAAAAAAATAAACAAATTAGTTTCTTGTTTCTGGCGTAAATGCTCGCTAACTTCTATGTAGTTTTCAGAATCATAAGTATAATGCAAGTTGTGTGATGTATGCATGGTTGGGTGGGTGAGGGTTTATGTGTGAACTATAGTTGGGCGTTAGGTATTATAAATAAATCTCACGAATGCCCCCCCCCCTCCCCCCCAAACCAATTTCCAGAGAATTTCTGCGGCTCTCAACCGGGGAAAGGTTGGACATGCCTGGTCTAAGGTGTCAATCTTCCAATATCAATTAGTAACTTTTCATGACTTTCGTGACCCTGTCCACCACGGATTCTGCCTTAAAACTATGATTGGACAGCTCGGTGGTAGAGCACTGGTGCATTAAGTCAAGGGGCCTAAGTTTGATTCCCGTGTCCATTTGTCATTTTTTGATTTACTTAAAGGCACGCACTTTTAAATAATAATAATAATAATAATGGTTTTACTTTCCAGGAAATTAAATGATCTCTGCTCGATGCTACATTAGTGCTAGAAGAAGGGTTTGTGGATGGTGGAACCATCGGGCCTGCTAGTGACGTGATACAGGTTCGAGTTTTTGTGACGCAGTTGAATGTAAATTACTTGCCAACATTCCTTATAAGACACTCGTGTATTGGGTAGTGAATTACGTGTTGGTTGAAACAATGTTGGTAGCTTTGTACTTGTCAACTATCGTTGTAGATTATAAACTGTGGGAACAAGGTAGGTTTACAGCAGTGTTTCCTAAACTTTAGTGAGTCGTGTACCCCTTCCAGGGCATTAACATACTCCTTCCGGTTCTGATTATTATTCTTTTAAAACAAAAAAAAGCTACCCATTCTCTTGTAAAGTTTAAACATTAATTCCCAATTTTAAATGGAACTTTAGTGGAAAGTTAAACAAAGCTGTGGCCGGGTAAGTTTATTAAAATGCCTCCATTTTCTTCCGTCCTTACACTATTTTTCTCCTCCCCCTTGTACACTCTCTGTTATCTACTCCTCTCAAGCGGTCTTTTCCCTACATACTTCATTTCCAACATTATCTTTGGTGTTTTCTCCTTCTCCATCCTCATCACATGCCCATTCCATGTCCCCCTTGCTTCCTTTATCTAATGTACTCTCTGTTACCGCCATTATTTCCCGGATAACCTCTAACAGCTAACATGCTCCTCACAAACTTCATCCCCGTGGCTTACACTTTCCTGGTCTTTCTTCCGTCTAATATCTTGGTTTTTGCTGTACTTGTGACTACTGGTATCCTGTATTACACTTCCTTACACACCTGTGGAATAACTCCCCCTGCTGCCCTCTTCTTAGGGCTCATCCATAAACCAAGTAATAGTTTTAATTGCCTTTTATTTATCGACCCGCCTCGGTGGCGAAGTTGGCTAACGCGCTTGTCGTGTTGAAGCTCGACTGCTGAAGACGGGGAGATCGAGGTTCGAATCTCGGTCGGGTGAACTGGGGGGGGTTCCTAAATGGTTTTCCACTCTCCCTCCACGCAAATGCGGGTTCTCTTCCTCTAATTCAACCTTCCCAATTCCTAATCCATTAGAGTAATTAGTAATGAAAGCGTATAACCCGAACGGGTAGTAAGACGCGATGCTAAATATTTTATTTTTTTTATCTTACCATCTCTCGCTCTACCCCAAGTAAACATTTATCCTAACCCTTCCCCCTCCTTTAATCTGTGTTACATAACTTTTCACATCAAGAGTGAATGTCATTATTTAATAAGTTAACGATAAATAGCGAATAATCCCCGTCCCCCCTTAATAAATGTGTGCAAAAATATCTCTTCTTCCCTTCCTTTTACTCTTAATATATTTAAAAGCTCTTATTTAAATATCGAAGTGATTTGCCGAGAAAGCGGCTCCCTTTGTCAGAAAACTATAAAAGTGATAATGTAGTAATTTAATATTTAAAATATATATATATTCTTGATATTATTATCAAATATTTAGATATTAATTATTTATTTATTTAGACATATTTATTAGATTATTTAATATAAATAATAACTTTATAAACATCAATAAAAATTACATTTAGTGTGAATGTGCCCTCCGCCAGCACCTAGGTTCAATGGGCCCACCAATGCAGGTAATCGGGCTTTAGTAAATCTTGGGCCGTGAGGTGTATTGTCGAGACATTGTTTACAGTACTCTGTTCCAACATTGAGACAACCATTGGTTCAAATACTCAATCACAGTAATTGTTTTGTGATGGCCTAGTCAGAAACTTCCCGCCCCCTCATGTTTATAAAAAATAAGGACAGACGAACTAATTATGATCAAGTGAATCTTGAGTAGGGGTGGTTGAAGCTTCAAAAACTTATCTTCAAGTATTTGTTCGCTTCGACTTTGATTCAAAAGTAAAATTCCGGATTCAACAATAACAAAACTTTGCCAAAAATATATTTAAAGTTAAAAAACACATTTTCGTTTTTTCTTTTCTTATTTCCATCACAAATTAATGTTTTCATAAAAAAAATCTAAAATAATAAAATTTTGTGATAGTACCTTAATTTTTCATTTTAAGACAAAATACATTATTATGTTTAAAACATAGCATTTTATATTTAATACCTAAATGTACATAGTTATGCAAAGTTTAATATATTTTACTGAACATTAAACTTTTTTTTAAATATAACTTTGATTCTAATTTTTTTAAATGTTGACTTCACACACCCCTAACCTTGAGTGAAGAAAGACATCCCAGGAAAAGAGGAAAAACTGCGATAATAATCCACTGCAAGAAGGTGACATCTTCCTTTCTTCTGTCCTGTAGCGTAGAAACAGTTAAATCACACATTGAAACACAAAGTTATTATATCTCAACATTGTTTTTATCAAAACAAGAAGAAAGATATTAACCAATGGTCACGTGATTAAGGATACTTACTGACTGTGTGGATGGGACTTTATTCTTTTTTTTTATATATATAAAAAAAAGGCAATAATGACGAAATATAGAAAAACTGTGTTCCAGTGTGTGTAACTTTTTCTACTGTAGAAGCCAGAAGAAAGTACATTGGGTTCTTACCACCATTTTTCCGCTTTCCCTAGGTGAGCTTTCTTCACTCAATCTTCATCTAATTAGTTTGTCTTATTTCTTACCAATTTCCACTAATGTATAATCGGTTCACCATTGGGCCTCCCTATTGTTAATCAAGGCCTCCTTTGGTGAAATAGTCCTAAAGACATGTACACCGTGTTTACTCTGTTGTTTATCAAGACTCTCCTGCTCGGTTCCACTTTGGTGTAACTCAGCGGTTCCCAAACCATTTGAAGAAGTACCACCCCAACAATTTCCATAATTTGGAGTACTACCAAGATAGAGCTGAATACTTATTGTTTCAGTAGTGCCCCACATACTGCGCGGCTGTCCGAGTTTGAATGAATGTTGCCACCCCTTCAACCACTCTACCTTTGGTTAAACTCGGTCGTAATATATTTATAAGATTTGATTAGGCCGTGTATTTGTAGGACTTTAATCTGCTGGTTTGGCTTCTAATGGCGTACTACTGGTGGTAGACATACCACAGTTTGGGAACCGCTGATGTAATTTATAAGGTAAGGCCATAGTGTAATCAGTCAGTCGAGGTAATATCAAGACCTTTCAGGGTAAATGAAGTACATATATCTATGTTTCATAGCCGTCCAAATGAAATTTGTATTGTAAAGACGTTCTCTCTCTTAAAAATGTATCTGTCATGTAGTGACTTGTATATTATAAATTAGCTTATTTATATTTTGATAATGTAGTTTTGTCACCGCACTCATTTTGAGTGAAGTTTTAATACTCAAATAAATTATTCAGATGCTTAGTCTTTTTTTCTTTCTTTTAATTAAGCGTACTGAAAAAGGGGGTGAAAATAAATTATGACCTCATTAATTGTAACCAAAGGCACTGTAACATAATTGACCCTTTTAATTCCACAAACATATGTTGTTAAAAGTACAGGAGACAATAATAAATGGAAAGTAGGAAGAAACACGCTTTATAAGTAAGTGGAAAATACTTCTTCTTCTTCTAAAAAAAACTATTAAATTTTTGTAAGTAACAGGTTGACTAATACCTTTTTTTACACTTCTTAAAATGGAATATATATATATATATATATAAAAAAAATTTTGTTGGTAAAAATAGACTTGGTGTACATCGAAAATCACTCATTTAAAGGGTTAAATGGGGTAGTGCAAGAGACAAAGAAGGTTTGACGCATCTAACTCTTGAGCTGGAGTGACACAAAACTTAGTGCAAGACAGTATCAAGTACGTATTTAAATCTGTTGTCTCTGGGATAGTGTTACGGTCAGCGCCACTTAAATAGTTTCACTACTGATGAGATGAGAAACAAAGTGTGATGCTCAAATAATATCAGATTGATTTTGAATTAATTTCTCAGTTGAAAATTATCACAATTCACAAGTTTATTTTAGCTCAAATTTTTTTTTTTTAAATCTAAAAACTAGTTACATCAATTTTCAAACATTGAGATTTTATCTGGCCAATATTAATAATATCGCCATTTAACAGTGTTTTTTTTCTTTGGTTTTAAAGCTGTAATACTGCTTATTGGTGGTGATGAATGTTATAAAGGATGTTCACATTCAGCTTAGAGTTGGATCGAATCTCCAGTTTTCTTTCAAATCTCAAATTGGTTTTGAACCATTTCTACTTGATCAATCAAACTAAAACAAAATATTATAAACAAATATGCATTAAAACATTTTCTAGTTATTTTAGTATATAAAGTTTTGTAAATTTTCACGATATAAATTATTTCCAAGCATCAAAAACCGAAATAAAGATTTTCAAACTTCAATTTGGCTTTAAGAATATTTCAAATATTCGATTAGCGTCTGCTTCAAATTGAAAAAGTGGACTTCACAAGCCTATTTGTTTGTAAGTTGAGTAAGTTGTTTAATATATTATAAAATCTTTCATCAAATTTTTTTATTTTAATCATGTTGCCATATTGTGTCCAAGATGAAAAATGACAAATCAATAAAATAGTCACATTCAATGTTGGCAAAGCGTTGCGTAAGAACTCAGGTATGTTGGCCGTTATTGACCAACCGGCCATGTTGATCAACGTGCTCGCTAGCGAGTCTGTGTCACACCGAAAGCCGAGGCCGAATGATGGGTTTAACATTCTCCACGGAAGAATACTTAGTCGCGGTTTCCATCAGGCTGTTTATGCTCTCGGTGAAGTTGTCCTTCTCGAATTCGTTCACACCGAGATAATGGTGTAAATGTGCCTAGAAAAAAAAATTAGTGTTGAGTTTATTAAGGTTACAGGGCAGGAGTAGGGATGGGACCTCAAATCTTAAAAGGATTTCTTTTATACAATGTTGCAAGTAAATTTGTTTTAGAGCTCTAATACTGCTCATTAGTGGTTCAGAACCAATTACAAATATAGAATGATCTCAACAACCAAACCCCAGACTAATAATTAAACACTTAACTGAATGTATGAATGAATTATAAGAAAGAATGTTAACATTTAGTTATTCTTTGTATTTACTATTTTTTTAATTATATTTATATTTACTCATGTTCATAATTTTTTCCGAAATTCAGGATTTGAAGGTAAATTGGAGATTAGTATTCATAAATTAAGGGTTCAATAATTCATCGGGCATTCAAACTTATCCTAGCTTCTAGATCTTAATGTGAATTATTTTACAAAGATTCGTTAAATAAGTTCAAATCCAGCAAATGTTGGTGTTAGAAATGACTTACTCCCCTGCGGTACAGTCTATTAAACTTGCCAGCCACATCTTGAAACAATGTTGACATATTGGACGAGTTGAGCAGGCACAATAGCGCCGAGGGGTGTACAGCCGGTGGCACGGAACATAGACCCACTTTGATGGCGTCGCGACCCCACGGCACAAATCTTCCTCGTTCATACAACCTACAAAATATGTTGATATAATTTATTTATTTGAAAAAAAATATTAAATTCTGGGAGCTGAAGGAGGAGGCAGAGGACAGGGCGAATTGGCGGTCTAAGTTCACCGACAAAAGAAAGGACCCGTCATGAGACAGAACTAATAATAATTTGATAATTTTAACGTGCACTTTCTGAACTAACTGCTTGATTATATCATCACAAGATAATTTCTATGAGCGAGAGCAAAAGGGCCTACTAATTTTGCCGGGAAAGGTATTTTCACATAGGTACCTTCCAGAGTTTATTACATGCCACAATTGGCATGCGCAAGCCTTGCCAGAGGAGCCCCGTATCACCTGGACAGAAACAAAGGCAGCACTGAAGTCTATGTCGAAGGGGAAATTGCTGGGAATAGATGAAGTCAACGCGGTGAGGAAGGACGACAAGGTGCTTGCGGATCAGAACAAGGATGACATTCCCGAGAAGTACTCGAGGAGTGACAAGAATGGATAGGAAGAAGTGAGAGGGGGAGAGGAGTCAGTGTAGGACAGGACAGAGAAGTCGGGACTAAGGTCGAACAATCATGTGAGGAGAATGGAAGATGTTTGGATAATGAAGTGGGGGCAGTAAGAACAAAGGACAAGAGGTTGAAGGGAGCGTAGAGAAGTGTGGAGGAAAGAGGAGAGGCTTATGTTCAAAACAGACAATGATGATGATGATTTGGAGGTAAATTCAAATTAAATCTTATATTTACCAAATTATATTCCCCTCGTTTACCTTGAAAAATATCAAACTCATCCCTCATGATTGCTCTATGGTGAATCATATAAGATAGGACCATAGTGTAATGATTCAAGGTAAGACAACATATTTCAGGGTGAATAAAGTGTATGTCAAACGTGAAAATCTAGGGTTTCTTTAAATTATATCCAAAGTAATTTTACAAGGCTTAGGTAAAATAACTTAAACTCCATTGTACACCAATCAAAATGATGATAAAATAAATGTTTAGCTAATTCAGGATGAAACAGAACTTGAGAGCTGTCCATCTTATTTCATGAGAAAACTATAAAACCTTGGTTTGTCGTACGATTTTGAAATTAACATAGTTTATAAATTAAGGTGCATCAAATTGTTTCTGTATTAACAAAGTACAGCTTGTGGAACACAAATATTTTAACTTTTAAAAGGAAATCTTATCAACAAGACATAATTCCAAACAAAACATTGGACAAATCTTAAATCATGGAAAATAATAATGATTTCTTGATATCAAATATAAATTTGTTTGTTAGGCTTTCAACTGAAAATAAAATCTAAATCTTGGTTATATTTGAAAAATTACATATATTTTAAAATACCATTTGACTATCTTAATTTGGTTAACTAGAAACATAGCTATAACATAATTTAATATTATCTTCTTAACGTAATATCCAGAACTTCCCGACGATGTAAATTTACTCCATTTAGGGAAAGCCACTCTCACTACACCTGACCAACATTCGAACCCTGATCTCCCCGTCATTGAAAGTCAAGTTTTTTTGCGAGAGTGACTCTTTAAAACATTCAACTACGAAGAGGGTGCTAATGAATTAAATACATGGTAGAATAAAAAAAATTCTATATAGAGTCGAGTAGACCCTCGCAATAAAAAATGGACATGTGTATAAAGTAGACATACTTGGCCACATTAGTACGCATGTCTGTCATGGAGAGCCCTCCCCTCCCGATAATTGCACTGCTCATTAATGTTCCACTCATGGGGTCGACTTTTAACAACTGATTATTCCGAGATAACGCTCCATTCAGTAAATCGCCTTGCCTGAAAAAAAAAACACAAAAAAGTTTTAACGTCGCATCTCGAATATGATTAATATAGTCTTCAAATGGTACCTCAGAGTTTAATAGGTTGGAATAAAAAACACTTCACGTTATCTTGAAATAACATACCTTGGAACATGGACCGTATTAAAAAACGATTATCCTATGTGGTTCAATGTATTTTTGATAGGTAAAATAAGTCCTTTTTTTACTGTATGTGATAAAACTAAATAGTTGCCTGGAATTATTTAGAAATATGTGAAAACAATATAATTGTAAGAAGATATAGGAAAGGTGGATGGAAACGTATAAAAGGGACGAACACAATATGGCTGTTACAATGAAAAGAAGAACACAGTTCACACTTTACACTGCTGCCAATGGACAAGGAGGTAATGGCTGCCTCTTAATGAAAATCGACTGTCACCGCCCAATCCCCCGACCTAGGTTTCATTCTATCGGGACTCATCAGGGAGGAGTGTGTAACGCGCAACGCAACTTCCTAAAAGAGGGGGGAAAAACACACACAAAAGGGAGAAAATGGAAAATTGTAAAGAATGATAAGACAATATAAATTAGAGCTGGGTCAGATCCATTATTTTACTAATCCGAATTTGAATCTGAATCTAGGAAAAAATTACCAACATAAAAGGAAATATACTGATATTGTCATGGACTCAATATTAGTTGGATTTTTTTAAATAAAGGCCCATTAATATTTAAAATATGGTTAAAGCAAACTCTTTTTACACAAATCGATTAATTGCTTCCCAAGGTCGAAACAATCCACTAATTTCTTTGCCTGGATTGATACAATACCTCGATCTAAATTGATTCAAGGGCTACCAATCGAGCAGCGCCAGAGTAAGATTAGACAAGACCAGATAATATTATAGAGACATCTAAAGAAGAACTCTAAAAACCAAATTCCAAATCAAAATTTTGAAAAAACTTTTTATTTTTTCAAATCTGATATTTTCTTCAATATCCTTGGGGATTTTAGAGTTTAAGGGTTCCATCCTGACTGTATTGTGAGGGAGAGCGGAGTAAGCCAAGATAAAGGATAGTTAGGTTAAGTTTTGATAGGAACAAACACATTTCTCTCTTCATACTGTATCTTCACACTCACACATAATTCTAAATTTTTTTTGGAGATGTTCCTTTTTCATATTAAGAAAGACTGACAAAATAAATTACAGCTGTACTCAAGTGAAATTTGTAATGTTGCTAGATAATAGATTTCATATTCATACAATTAAACCTCAAAAGTGAGAAAGAGTTTTTTCCTTGTAGTAAGTCCCGTGCAATGTTACAAATCGGGCGAGTCACCTCGAGTCTATGCTGGCGTGTTTCTTGCGCAGCATCATGGGGCTGAATCCGCTGGAGATGAAGTGGAGCCCTGGGAAAGGCACCATGTTAGTGCTCAACTCGTTCATGTCGACATTGAGACAGCCGGGGAAACGCGAACCGCTGAAACACAAGTTGCGCGCTCACAATAGATAGTTCACTAACAAAAGGAAAAGACATGTCATAAGACAGAACACCCACCCAATAATAATAATAATAATAATAGAAATAGTAACTAAATGTTAACATTCTTTCTTATAAGCCGTTCACTATAACAATCAATCACTTGGTTAAGTGTGTTAAATTACTGGTCTGGGGCCTGGTTGTTAAATCATCCTAAAGTTATGATTGGTTCTGAACCACCAATAAGCAGTATTAGAGCTATATAACAAATTTCACATGAGAATTTGAAGAAGGAAAAAAACCTATTTTTTTCAAAGATTCAAGTCCCAAATTTGAAATTTTCTTGAATCCTCAAGTCTCAAATATCCTCAAGGATTCAAGGGTCCTAACTCTAGTTTTTTTTACATTTGTCCTCTGGGAAGAAGTGTACTGTATGAACCAGAACGCTACTAGCTGCATCACAGGTATTAAATAAAGACGTCAAACAGTAAACATCGATACCCTCCATTATTACAAGTATTGTAAGAATCAGCTCTTACTACCACTATTTTCATTGGGTCGAGTCGTTAACTCTCAAATCCCAGTAAATGAAAAGTTTTGTCATTTTATCAAAAAGGTAATATTAAGAATAGTGTTATTTTTTATGGTTTTATACCATTTCTGTGCTAAAACCACAAACATTATGAGCCAAACAATAGGGAATTTTAACAAACTGCCCAACTACAGCTCAAAGTACAATGTACAATCTAAATTTAATAGAAAGGGTATTTTAGAAAATACAAACAAATTTGTGTGGGGTCAGTTTTGATAACATTTTACTGTATTTTTATTGTTGTTATTTTATAAGTATTTATATTATCTATTAAAAATGACAGAAGGAAATCTCATTACTTGATGTATGAATATATGAAAGTAGATCTAGTAACTTATCTACTTGTCATATAAGGTTCTTCCCTTGCAAATTGGACTGTACCAAGGCCATTTCCACAACAATACACAGTTTGTGTACGAGTTATTTTCTTAGTACTGCTTCTCACCACCAGCTCGGATTATTTGCATATGTAATAATTACACTAATGTGTTAGGGAAGAGGAAGTATGTATTTGGAGTAAGTGTGCCCGCATTTCCATGGGAAGAGAGTGTAAAAACACCGTCACCACACCCGATTGAGTATCAAACGCTGGTCATCCCCATCATTTGAGAGTGACGTGTGGGGACCATTCGACCACCGAAGTGGGTTACGTGTTCTTGACCTAACTTAGAACACGATGCACCACGGCGAGGTGTGTTGATGGTGACATACCTAGTCAGGTGAAGCAACATATTGACGACAATACTGTTCATGTCCTGGAACGGCTTGCAGGTAGCGACGAACTTGGCTGTTTCCGTCGATTCAACTCCCGACCGGAGTCTATCACAGATGTCCATTAATGCCTTCAAACAAAACAAACTAGTAATAATTATTTGTAGCTATAAGACAAACACAAGAAAAGGAAGTTATGAGTTACACCTGTGACCTTGATTAGTCCTTAAAAATGTTTTTACATAAAAAAAATAGCAATGTGAAATATTACTTGTTGAAATTTTATGCATGTACTCATCACACTTATAAGTTAGGGACAATGAAGGTTGAATTTAGAAGAAATGTACCCACATTAGCATGGAGGGAGAGTAAAAAAACATTTAGGGAGCAGAATTTGAGCCCTGATCTCCTTGTCATCTGCAGACCAGTCTATTGCGGGAACGATGCCTTAGACTATGTGGCCACCGAAGCAGGTATCACTTAGTTGCACCACTTCTCAAAACATCTAATGTAAATTAGCGGTTATGTTAGATTAGGCTTTAAGTGATTAGAATTCTTGACTCTGTCCCATGAGGCCGGGATTGAATCCTGACTGGATAAATTTATGTAAATTAAATAAACATGGTTTTCGAATTTGTATCTTACTACCTGTTAAGTTTATCATAATTAATCTAATGGGGTAGGTATGAGGAAGGAAGAATTTTAGAGGTAATTTACCCGCATTTGCATGAAAGCAGAACGGGAAACCATTTAGGAAAAACTATGCTCAGTAGACCCGACTGGAATTCGAACCCTAGATCTCCTTGTCATTGACAGTCTAGTCTATTGAAAGTGTGACATCTTAGACCATATGTCCACTGATACAGGTGACACATGTCGATGCACTTTATTAAAATTTACCCTCCTCTTGTTCCCTTTTCACAAACAAGTGCAAGCAAACTTTCCACACAGTAACGAAGACTGCGCGATGTAATTTGTTTCTGACCTTACCTACAGCCCAGGGGACCACATTCACAAGGGGGCGGATATTGAATGGAACCATGTTCGGCTTAAAGAACATAGCTACAACCTTGGTCTGGGCAACTTGTCTTTTTGTCCCATTGCGGCAATGGGCAATAAACAGCATGAGAATGTCCATCCAGGTGGCAGCGGGCCTATGTACCGCACTAAAAAAAACTCAATTTTTGACTATAATACATAAACATGGGCTTTGTTACAAGTTGATTGGGGCCAAAAAGTTAATTTGGTCTCGAGGCACGAATTTGATCAATTCAACTGGGGTTCAACGTGTTATAATATATATAGGTATAATTAAACAAGTAATGATCAAAATGACGCTACCATATTCCATCTAGTCTGGTTTGACGTTGACAGAACGATCTAAATTCAAATCCTTACCAAGGATACTAAGGTTGGTTTTTTCCTACCCCAACATAAATGTGGATACATTTCTTATGGATTATACCTTCCTCCTCCCTACCCCACTAACATAATTGTAAAAATGTGTATAGACTTAGACGAGAAGTAAGGTTGTGTGTAAAGCGGAATGTACCTTGTTGTGTACTGGAAAGACACAAGTAGCGTGTCGAGACAGTTCTCGGGTCGCCAGAGTGACATTATATGGAGCAGTGACCACATCTTCGTTGCCTGCTGGGTACACACACGTCACAAACCTGATAGAACACACAGACATGTGTCGAGTTGAGTGATATAGAACCGTTACTACCCTGCTCCCATTTCTCTTTGTTTTGTCAGGTTGGCTATGGAGGGAACAGGTACGCAGCACGAGACATATAGAAATATGTTTGATGTCATTTATTGAACAGTGTCTACTAGTCCACAGAAATGGCCAAATTAAACGTGATGGTGTTTTAACTGTGTTAACTAAAGTGTTCTCAAGTTCGATACTTGCGTGACAGACTGCTCCTTGTAGCACACAAAGCCCTGGATCCATGGCGTCTAAACCACATCCGTACAGTTATCTGGATCTTAAAGAGAGAGAATACTTCTCTCAGAAAACTACATCAATCGACAATTTGAAGAGCCTCGGCTTCCCCTCAATTGTTATGTCCTCTTCACAAAATAGCGAGGAGCGGATCAGATCCTTCAAGTACGGACAGTTACAACTCTCCTCTATAAAGGGGGCTTGGTCAGCATTGAACCACATTCAATAAGGCGGGTGCACTCAGGAATCCATTACCTACTTGGCCTACTGACAATCTATTCATCAATTGCATTACACAACTCAACTAGAGCTATGAGAGAATAACTGCAACTAGGCAAAGAGCATTACAGAACAGTATTATTTTGTACTGCAACTATTTCAAGTTTGATTTATTTAATAGATCTAATCATAAACTATAAAAAAAAAGTGTATATATATATATATATATATATATTGAAGAATGATCATTTTTTTGTATTAAAATTTACCGTACAAACCCAGATTTTCAACTAATTTTTTCCAAGCCCCATGCATTACTATTTGTTTGGTTTGTACGCCTATGTACTAATTACATTAATGTGTTGGGGATCGAGAAGGTTGATTTTAGATGAAGTGTACCAGAATTTACATGAAGAAAATGGGGGGAAAACCACCCTCCAGTACACCTGACTGGGATCGAACCCTCATCTTCCCGTCTTTGGCACTCTAATCTATTGCGAGAGACCCGCCTCGGTGGCGTAGTTGGCTAACGCGCTTGTCGTGTTGAGCTCGACTGCTGAGGACGGGGAGATCGAGGTTCGAATCTCGGTCGGGTGAACTGGGGGTGGTTTTTCCTAAATGGTTTTCCACTCTCTCTCCACGCAAATTCGGGTTCACTTCCTCTAATTCAACCTTCCTAATTCTTAATCCAATAGAGTAATTAGTACTTAAAGCGTATAACCCGAACGGGTAGTAAGACGCGGTGCTAAATAATAATAATAATGTGAGAGTAGCGCCTAGAACCATGCGGCCACCGAAGCGGGTTATATCCACATTCAAACTGTTGGAAGATGCGGTAGGGAGATAAGAACTATTGGTAGGGACAAAAGAAACCCTCAAATACCTCAACTCCTTAAGGATATTCGAGACGTAAAAGATGTATAAAACTTTTTTTACAAATTTTTTGTTTTAGAGCTCTAAATAAATCTTGCTATGGGTTAGACCCAACATAATAATAAGACCCACTTAAACAACCAGAGCCCAGACCATTAATTTAACACTTAACTGAATGTAAGAATGTTATAAATAATAGATTTTAGCAAAAATCTTAACATTTATTTACTATTTCTATTTTCTATTACCTCACTATATTTTTATTTACCCTTGTGTTCATAATTTTTTCTAAAAGATTTGTGTTCAAATTTGTGTTTCATATGTAAAATAGTGGTTTCGACCCGACTCTAGTTATTGCCCTCATCACCTGTCCACCCGTGGGAAGCTGTCCTCGAGAAAGCCCAGGGTGGCACACCCAAGACCCGAACCTGTCCCTCCGCCCAGAGAGAACAACATCAGAAATCCATGAAGATTATCACACTTCTCGGTAGCTTTGCGGACTGCTTCAACAATCCTGTCTTTGTAGCGACCTCCGTGAGTGTAGTAGCCTTCAGCCCTAGCAAATCAACCAGTGTTTCGATTAAATTTAAAAGATTGTTTCCAGTAATGTAATGTTATGCTAATTTTAACACAATTTTGTAAAGTTATTATTATTAGCACCTCGTCTTACTACCCGTTCGGGTTATACGCACTTACGCTAACGTGTAATGGTAGGGTGACTGTGAGATGAAATGGAGGACCTACAGTTTAACGTGGAATCCGAACCACGGTGGAGGCCTGGCATTCCCCACATTCACAAGATGTCTTGTCAGAGGTGAAGGAAGGGTTTGGTAATCAGATAAATCTGTGCCGGGACCGAGGATTGAACCCCGGCCGCTAGCACAGAAGTCTGACTCCTTACCCCTAGACCACCAGGTCACCCTTTTGTAAAGTTAACTCATGTATATAACTATTTTACTGTATCCCACCAGCGTTTGTCGACTATACATTCCTTGTCTTGTACCGACATTGGTGGATATGAGTTTGGGCCACCCTGTAGGTGCGGTTAATTCACATCGATGAAATGATAATAATTATGTGGCAGGGTTTTTATAATTTTAACCAACCCCAAAAAAAATCTACCTGGGTTTTAATTGGTTGAAGTTAATATGTTCAACTAGCAACTAACTTGGGATAGTATAATATTCTAATATATCAACCAACACACTATTAATGCTGGGCCCTAGAAATAATACTTTGTCAAAAAATCAAATGAGATAACAAAAGTTATTACTTCTTATATATAAGTAAAGAAAGCAACAAATCAATTCAATCCAAAGGATGTTTATGATATCAATGGGGCTATAGATTTTTGAAAATTAATTCCTATTTAACATCTATTTTTGGTCATTTATTTATATGAAAACAGAAGCCAAACTCACTGAGAGAATTATATGTAGATATGATAATTACTCTAATGAAGAAGGAAAGAGAAAGGAGGCATTTTCGAGGTAATATACCCACATTAGCTTGGAAGGAGAGTGGGGAAACCATTTAGAAAAAAAAGCCACCATCAAAAGACCCGAACGAGATTCAAACCCCAGTCTCCCCATCTTCAGGAGTTTAGTCTAACACAAGGGTGACTGATGCCTTAGACCGTCGAATCACTGCAGCGGGTAGTAATAAACTAAGCTGGGGTAGTATGAAGCTAGAGGAGGATTCATTTACCAGTTATTACCAGATCCTGGGTAGTTTGTGATGAGGCAGGTCTCGTCGAACAGGTGACGGAGCGAGCCGGTTTGGAAGCGAGCCACCACGCTGTCTTCCATGTCGATGCACACAGCCTGAAATCACAATGCGTATAGTCAGAAATCGACTCGTTCTTATTTATTTTTAAAACTATTACTCTTTTATTCTATTGCCGATTTACAATTTAATTTCGATTTAAATTTCTCTTGGGTTTTCCTCAAATATCAAAACGCTGTAGTGTGTCATTATTAAATCCTATCAGTTTTGCCACACTCATTATTTTTAATAATTTTAATTATCATGGTGGCAAGTCTGTTTTTTACCCGTGCTTTAATCTTGCAAGTTCCCAGATCTGCCAATGTTCGAAGTTTTGAAACATTGTTTTCTGGAATGTAAAAGAAGCTGTGAAAAGCTTCAGAAAGCTTTGAATGAGAATGTCTCGGTGGTAATTGCGGATTTGTGTTTCGTAAAGTTTGGATTCCATGTTCGTGAAGTGCCAACTTCCAGAATGCTTCACCTATCTGATTACCACACTGACCAACTGAAAAAAGGGATGAAACAATTAACCTTTGTACACATTTATACTACATTAAATATTAAATCAAAGTTGAAAAAAAGAAGATAGGCTAGGGTACCTTGCAGTGTTATAAATTCACTCATAAGAGAGACATATAATTAACCAATGGTGATCTCTATTATCTTCAAGATATGCAGGGTTTCTCACTGATTAGTAACCACTAAACTATTATAATTGTCTTTATCTCTATGTTTTAAAGTGTATTTTAGTGAACAGTTTATTTTGATAACCTACATTGACAGTCATGTTTTTCATATTTTGAAGTTTGTAAATGGCGGGAAAAGTGAGTGCATAAAATTATGTTTTCATTTGTTTTGATTCTTTTTAAATATTTAATTTACTTTAATGAAAATTATAATGATAACATTATTTTTTAACTTTCAAGACATTTTATTAGTTACCATAAAATTATGGTAAACAACAATTTTCATATTATTATAAATTTTGTTGTGCTACTAGGTTTGTTCTTTTGGCGGGAGTAAGCGGCTTGGCTTTGTTAGCTATCATTTGTTTTCGCCGGTGTCAAAATAAAATGCCTGGCATAAAAATGAATATAAGTGAGCTTGTTATAAGAAAACTAATAAAAAATTGCCCTTTCGAAGCCCAGGTCATTGTGTCGCCGACATATATTCGAATATTTTTTGACAGTAAAGATAAAGAAAATATCGTTCTTCTACATAAAGAGGTGAGTTCAGCCAGGAATGTGATTTGCGATCGTATCTAAACCTACATGTGTAATACCTGTACAAAAATGTGTT
Organism: Timema shepardi; assembly: GCA_902151425.1. Lineage (NCBI taxonomy): Eukaryota > Metazoa > Arthropoda > Insecta > Phasmatodea > Timematidae > Timema > Timema shepardi. The sequence continues at coordinate 2,087 of CABFVX010001406.1, read as the reverse complement.
TTAATAGAGTCTAATTTTAATCCTGGTTATCAATTAACATTGAATCTAATGTATCTAATTCTACGTCCAACAAAAAAAACTATTTTTACCAGATCAATAAAATACACTTACACACTAAACTAGTGAACTTGAAAATCTAATCAGGTCAGCATGCAACAAAATTCGAAATTGATAATTTTCTCCTGTGGATTGCGTTAACAGTACTAGACATTACTCCGTTCAGGCCTGATATTTTGAAGTTTATCGTTAATTGACTATCTTGGGTTCTAAATCTGTAGTTTAGTTTAATATTTCACAGTTGTTTGGGTGCAAAATGTACATCAACATAGATGAAAAACTTATGTTTTTTCTTTCCCTAAGCCTAGTCCTACCTTGACTCTGAATAATATCAAGACATCTGAAACACAGTCTCATTTAATGTTCCCTAAAAAAAACCATAATTTGATTATTGATGAGTTAATAAGTAATCTAATTTTAACCTAATTTTCAAATTTCCTTTTTAATCCACCTTAAAACACTTCAGCTAAGTCAAGAATGTTTTCACTTTCTTTTTTTAAAATACATTTTTTAAATTAATTTTACCATACACAATTATGTATAGTTTTGATACAAAAAAGTTGTCTCTATACTAAGAATACCGATATTAGACTAGACTTCCGATGATGGGAAAAGAGAGATTCAAATCTCAGTCGGGTGTACTGAGCTTAGTTCTTCCAAAATTGTTTTCCACTCTCCCTCTGTGCAAATGTGACTACACTTCATCTAAATATAACCTTCCTCATCTCTAAAACCATTAGTGTAATTAGTAACTAAGAGTATAACTCTAACGGGTATTAAGACATGGTGCTTAAAACATACCGTAACTACCATACCAATATTTGGTTAATGATTTAGAAAATATTTGCTCGACTTGCCTATTTCACAGGTAGGTCGATTGCAAATGCAAAAGTCCACAGCAAACACACCTTGAATATTTTTCTTTTCTCCAAAGCAAACTAAATACAAACTCCCTGGCACCGGGTCATTCCATTTCAGTTCAGGACATTTAACCCACCATTTTAAATTTCAATAAAATCTGGCACATAATATAGTTGAATGGTTTTATGATAAAATTTTAAGATTATCTTATAGTTTTCAAGTTATGAAGGCCCAAATATAACCTAAAGATACACATAAAAAACTTTCGCGGCAAAATATAAATCTATTTCTTTGGGAATTGAATGAATTGACATGGAACGACTGTTAGAGGAAGTGTGCTTGTATTTGTAAGGAGGTAAAGTAGACAACCGTTTGGAAAATATACCTGACCGGGATTCAAACCCCCTTCTATCATTGACAGTCCAGATTATTCTGAAAGTGACATCTTAACCTTCTGACCACCGGAACGGGTGATTACCACTATCTTGCAACCTTGTTTGGTGCTCCTTGTTACTCTCTGTATTGTGTTCTACTTGTTTGTTTGTAAATAGGCGGGTGACCTTGCTCCAACAAAAGTGAAGTCACCGCGGAAGAAAAACTACTCTAGTTCAGGTGAGCGTGACTTCCCCCTCTCGCTTTGATGTTTGTTAAGTGAAATGTGTCTCATAGCTCAGTTATAAGCTACCTGATTTTGCTCAGATCATATTTACAGTTGGATAATTACCTGATGTTAACTATCTATTTCACATTATACTTTTTTTTCCCCCCAAGACTTGGAGTTAACTGGCAATCCACTCGAAAGTCCGTTCGTTTCCGAAGATAATGAAAGCACCTTAGCAGGATGTCCTAAAAACTGGTTGAAAGAAGAGGAATCTCATCTCCCCGTGACACTTCAAGAGGCCCAGTAAGATCATGTCATCACTCCTAAACGTCAGGATATTTAACAATTCTCAGACCAACTTTTAAAAAATGTAGTAAAGAGCAATGTAAAGATAATATAAAGGTGGTGCCACTTGGAGGAATTTGATTATGTCATCAGGGTGACCTGGCGGTCTAGGGGTAAGGTGTCAGACTTCTGTCCGGGGTTCAATCCTCAGTCCCGGCACAGATTTATCTGATAACCAAACCCTTCCTTCACCTCTGACAAGACATCTTGTGAATGTGGGGAA